>JBBPCX010067943.1:0-12705 GCA_037974365.1 Hydrocynus forskahlii | reverse complement strand
ACATAATATGTATACACATATACATAAACATATCCATACGTACATATACACACACACACACACACACATATACACATGCACAAAAAAAACAAACAAAAAAAAACAATTCCCATGCTCTTTATAGAAATATAACTATATACTAACATACATACATTAAATTATATACACAATAAATACCTGAAATAAGATGGAAATACATCAAACAACCAATCTTTCCAGCATCACCCCAAGCACCTAGGGAAGCTAATAGATATTATTAGTTTCTTGCACTACCCCATAATAATAATAATAATAATAATAATAATAAATAAATAAATAAGATTTCAGAATAGAAAAAAAAAATATTAGTAAATAGTAGTTTTAAGTTTACCAAAGTATGACAAAATTGGACTCCAGACGGAGAAGAATTTATTCCTTGACCCCCTAAGTGAATATTTAATCTTTTCTAAATGTATGAACTGTGAGAGGTCGGCTAGCCATAAGGACACATTGAGTGGATTTGCTGATCTCCAATGAAGTAATATCCTTCTACCTGCTAAGAGAGTCGCAAATGCGATAATGTCCTAATGTCTTTTCCTTAGTCTGTAATTTTTATCATCAGTAACACCAAAAATAGCTATAGGTGCGTCAACAGGAAGAGTTGTATTAAGAGCTTCTGATAGTATTTTAAAAATCCTGTACAAATAAGCTGCTAAAACAGGGCAAGACCAAAACATATGAGTCAAATTAGCGGGGGCTGTGTGACATCTCTCACAGGTAATATCTAGGTTAGGGTCAAATTTAGCCAGTTTAACTTTGGAAAAATGCACTCTATGTAATACTTTAAATTGTATAATACTGAGTTTAGTACAGGAAGCACTGTTATTCCCCCCTTTGTTGAGCACAGTCCCAAATGTCATCCTCGATATCAACTCCCATCTCATTCGACCAGTCTGCTCTAATCTTTGAGATTGTAGCAATTTTAAGAGAAGTTATAAAGTCATGTAATCTCAATATCAATGCCCTCAAATTAAAGGGAGTCTCCAAAATAATATCTATACTTAACACTGAAGGTGCATGTGGGAAGTTAGGGTCATGACTCTGGAGAAAGTGACGGATTTGAAAATAGCAAAATAAACTGGACCGAGGTAAGTTAAATTTCTGTGACAGGTCCTCAAAGCTTGCAAAAACTCCACTAAGGTACATTCCAAATAACACCAACTTGTATGTGGAGCGTGGAGCCAATAAAGAATTTTCTGAATGTTTGCAGCCCAATAATAATAGCAAAGATTAGGCAGACCCAAGCCACCCTGACTTTTAGGCCTCTGCAGTAGTTCTAAACATAATCTGGGACATTTATTGTTCCATAAGAATGAAGTAAAAATTTTATCAAGCGATTTAAAGAAGGATCTGGGAAGATAGAGTGGGATACATTGAAATAAATACAGGAATTTGGGAAGCATTCATTTTTATGCAGTTAACCTTTCCTGTTAGGGAAAGGTGAAGCAGTTTCCATTTCTGTAAATCCGTCTTAATTTTTTCGAAAAGAGGAGAGACGTTTGCCTGAAAAAGACTTTGCATGTCTCTAGAGATATTAATGCCCAAGTACTTAAAACCGCTCTTGACCATTCGAAACGGTAGCACATTTTCCTGTAACTGAAGGGCTAAGTCATTGACTGGATAACATTCACTTTTACCAAAGTTAAGCTTGTACCCAGAGAATGTGCCAAACATCTCGAGTAAGTGGATAATTTGGGGTAGACTTAGAATAGGATCTGATATATATAATAACAGGTCGTCCGCATACAAAGAAAGTCTATGTTCCTGTCCACTTCTGTAAATTCCACTTACATCTGACAATGATTTAAGTGCAATGGATAAGGGTTCCATGGCTAGAGCAAATAACAGGGCTCTGATTGGGCAACCCTGTGGAGTCCCTCTTGTTAGCCGAAAATACTGTGATTGTTTTCCATTTGTAATTATAGATGCTTGGGGAGAGTTAAATAGAAGCTTGATCCACGAAATAAAATTGGGGCAAAAACCAAATTTCTTTAAACATTTAAACAAATATTCCCACTCTACCCTGTCAAAGGCCCTCTCCGTGTCCAGCGAGACAACCACCTCTGGCACACCACTGGTTGCGGCAGAGTAAATGATATTTAAAAGACGGCAAATATTTGTAAATGAATGCCTGCCCAAGATGAAACCTGTCTGGTCAGTTGAGATCACCTCTTGCATTATAACTTCAAGGCGGAGGGCCAGAGCCTTTGCTAGAATCTTCACATTACAGTTCAAAAGAGAGATGGGTCTGTATGAGCCACAATCTGTGCCATTTTTACCAGGTATAAATTTTTAAATATCTATTTCTGGCTTTCTGTATTAATTTTGGGTGTGTGGGGGGATGTTGTTTTAAAAATGTGAACCACTCAACTGCACTTTTTGACTGGGACGTGACTAAAATAGTGAATTCAGTGAGCATTTGTCTAATGTAGTTGCTACCAGGTTGAGATGGCTCAACAAAATTGAGCAGCAAGTCACCTTTTAAGTGAACCTGACTTAATTTGCACTTCACTCAGCGTCATTACGTATGGCCCTGGGTGGCTAGCGCATTCAATCCTGCTCTTGTTTCAGTTTCTGAATTCAACAGAACTCTTAACAGGTGCACAATCACAGCGTTTAAACAGGTAAAGCAAGGATTTGATCTGTCACATGTTACAATAGTAAGGGTCTCGCTGTTCTTAGGTTCGAGACTGCAAGTGGTCTGTCTGGGGCTAGACTGACCTCTATACCTATTTCGACCAGCAGGGAGAGGCACAGGACTGCTAGCCTGGGCTCCAGACAGCAGGCGGGAGCAGAGGGCCACACCCCTTTAGTAGCAGCGCCTGTTAATCACCCCTTTTAAACAGAAGCCATTTCCATGCTCCTTGCTGAGTCTTTGTTGCACATCAAACACAAAGCAGTAAATAGCATCACGAGTTCTTGAGCTCTTTGTACTGGACGGTTTTGGGCTGCCTTGCTACCCAGTAAGTATTAAAGAAATAAATAAAAAACATTAATTTCTCGTGTTGGTGAAATAAGGCCCTTTGAAGCACTAAGCCTTTTCAAAACAGTGCCCCAAACATCGCTTCACTCATTGAGGCCTCATTCAAATAACTCCTGTGTGACATCTCCTTGTAAGCAGTAAGTACTGCAATCAAAACAGTCGCCATTTAGATGACTAATAAAAGTGTAAAATTGACTGAGAAGTTGTAGTGTGTTTCAGTAAAATCAGATCATGATAAAGTATTTATTTTATGGAGAGGGCCTTTGACATGTGTTGAACATGAATACCAAGTGCTTTACAATAGTAGTTACCTATAACAAGCAAATTTAAACCAAAGCTTTGCCTGTCAAAAACAAGCCATGCCAACTGAATGGGTTGTTATTCAAATGAGGCTCCATCCAACAGACCAAACCACTTCACTGACTCACTGCCCAACTGAGGCAGTGTCACTAATCACATGCTTTTTTTCTGGGATGAAACAAGCCTAAAAACAGTGCTTCATAATGGACAACCAAGTGGACTCAACACATGATTCGGATCCTGTATAAATCCTGTATAAAAGTTTAAAACAACTGTAGTATTGTAACATCAGTCTGATTTTTATTTCAAGCTCCCCCAATAGGGCTTTTCCACCTTATGTAAGAGCAAAGAGCTGGTTTACATTCTTATATGGTATTTGTGGTTTACTTTAAACTTAATATATGCTTTCTTCTGTGTTTCTAAATACAAAAATGACCGCAAGATCAACTTTTGCTTTTCCAAACTATTGACGACATTCTAAACAGTAGCTTTAAAGTCTGGTGCAAACTTCATAAACAATTCTACTATACATGATTTATGTTTTTATGGTATATTTACAGACAGGACACTTTAAAGCTTATCATAAATATTACATGTGTAATAACAGACAAAGAACATGATATAACAATGAATATCACTCTACAGCTCATCTTCAACCCTTGACCAAAAAGTTGTCCAGGTTTTGACCCTTGAATGAGGTCCCTGAAAGTTTGTATCTCTTACCCATGCTAATATGAAGACAGCACCAGCAAAATAAATTATAAGCAATGTTTGCAGTTGGTGAAGTCTTGATGATGTAGCTCTCAGATGACATTTGATTATTTCTACTGGATTTTTACCACCCTCAGTGTGCAGGCTTTACAATAAGTAGACAGTGTGTTTGCTGCCAACACTGCTGCATACTGAAATTAGACAGAAAACTTCATTTATTAAAAAGGCCAGACCACAGCATGCATTACATTTTGGACATTCATTATTTAGAGTGCAATAACTTCTACTTTCTGGCAAATACATGCCATACATTCAAAAATAAGTCAAATCCCTAAAAGAAACACCATCAACTATTTAAAGTGTTTAACTTTTTTAAAGTCAGAGCATTGCATGTAGTAAACACACTTATTAGACAGAGAATGCAACTAATGGCTTATTTACATTACTACTGATGTTCCTGCTAAAGTTTGAGTAGACTGATAAATCAGTCTTGTCAGACTGATCTCAGCTTTGCTAAGTTCTCTGGAGAGTTGATTGAAATGGACATGATCTAGAGTGATACATTCAGCACTGATGTACTAGACTTATGCTCAGGGGTCCGTGGGAGCATGAGTGCACTGAGGCAAGAAAAGCAGCTGTGAGGAACGACAGAGATGTCCCATGCACCCAATTAAGATGTATCCTTATATGCTACTTTTGTTTGTATTATGTAATGTAAAAATCCCATTAAGTTTGTCTATAGACAATTTGGAAAATATTCATATAAAAAGCTTTTCCTTTTATTTTACCATCTTATGAATGCAATTCCAAGACCAGGACCTGGGGACTTTACAACTCTTTAGCTCAGCTTTGAGCATATTGACCTCTTGTGTAGACTATTGTGTAGCTGTTCCAAAGCATCCCACTTTACAACCCCAAATCAGAAAAAGTCTGGAACAATTCAAGGAATCTGGAGGAATTTCAGTGCGTAAAGGACAAAGGCACAAGCCTATGCTGAGCACCCATGATCTCTGATCTCTCACATGGCACTGCATTAATAGCTAATTTAACCATGTGGACAGTGGTTTACATTGGAAAACCTTTGCCAAGCACTACTACACAGATTTACATTCACAGATGGCTCTTAAAATTTTACTGTGCAAAAAAAGCCCTATGTTAACCATTTCCTGAAGTGACATTGACTTCTTTGGGCTTGAAGGCATCTGGGATGGACCATCACTGTGACGTCCCCGGTCAACGGGCGCTAGAGGCCACCAGGGTTAAGTGTGTATATGTGGACTTTTATTTTGATAAAGGTCCTCCAGTTGGACAAGTGAACATAGCCGGCTGGTGGTTTAAGTTTATTAATTGGGGGTTTTGGTTTGTTCTGGGTTTCGGGGTTTTTGTATATAAGTGCCTTTTGTTTAGTGTACAGGTGTGCGTCTACCGTCTTCATAGGTGTGAGTGTTTGTTGGGGTTCTTTTTGGTTTGTATGTGAGCCCACATGCCTCTTTTGTTTGCGTGTTTAAAAACAGACATGGCCTTCTGCACATGCGCCTCTTGCCTCTGGTACCCTGGCAACATGACAAGCACACAGTGGAAATATACATTGTGGCCAGACGAATTGGCATTCCAGATCTTTTTAAAATAAATTGACACCTTGTTTTCCCGACCAAAGGCAAAAAGCACCGTCCAGACTGTTAGCAGTCCAGAAGCCAGGGTCTGTCAAGGTATAGGGTTGTCAGTGCCCTGCTGTCCTGACCTGTAGAGCATGACCAATAGAGCATATGTGGAAAAATTTGAAACAAAAAATATGACAATGACAATGAACTTAAGAAGTGTTTGGAAGAATAATGGGAGAAAATAACACTTGAAACTTTTAATCTTTAGGTATCCTCAGTGTCAAAATGTGTTGTGAGAAGGAAAGGCAGCATTACAAAGTGGTAAATGCTTTACCATCCCAACATTATTTGGAATGTGTTGGAGGCCTGAAATGCAGGAATGGATGCAGGAATGTATTATAAACTTCAAATGAAAGTTGACCAGACAAAACATGAAATATCTGAGGTTCATACTGTCTGCATCAAAGTAAAAGTCGAAGTTAATTGAAGAATAACGATGATTCTTACTTGCATTTTCCATACCATCCCAACTTTTTTGATTTGGGGTTGTATTAGCAGTGCTTTTGGAGGTTGATGGTTATACAAGCTGTGTGTGCAATTGAACATCTGTGTCAGTAGTAGAGGCACCTTAAAATAGTTTAAAGTTCTTTAATTGGATAGTTTATCTGAATACTTTTAGACTTGTAGTATAAACTGGTTAAACAGGACTATAACTCAATTTACCTTATGATCAAGGGATGGTAAGTAGATGAAACTTACATTCTGCAGTTCCTTCAGTACTACGTCTTTTCCAGCTCCAGAGATGATCTGCATCCTTATTATGTAGGTTGAATTTGACGAATTCACTATGAATTAGAATTTATAAAACCATGCATTTAGGTCATATTTGCATTCAAATATGAATACCATTTTATTGATGAGCAATTGTAGATTGGTTTGCATCACTGGCTGTTTGTATTCCACAAACAGCCAGGAAATTCGGTATCACTTGCAAGGGGTTTTCATAACTTAGCTTTAAACACTTAGCTGTTCATACCCTGCATCTGTCTATATATATATATATTACATATTGTCAATGTTGGAACAAAATCTCGTATCTTCAAGAGATTAACTTTATACACTGACAAAAAGTAAGATATGAGCTTTTTTTCTGACATCAGTGGTATACAGCTGATGTATATGCTATTCTTTACAAGGCTTGTGTCTCTTTTGGTCACATTACTTAGGAGATACCATTCATAACAGTCTATAAATGGAACAAGTGTTCATCCCTTTAGATTTAGGGCCACAAATACATTTTCATTTTCTATATAATACCATTTAATATCATGTAACTGAACATTATTCATTTTCCAAATTACTGAAGCGCATGGGAAAAACAAGTTACCCTTACCTTCATAATCCCAATTTAACCCTTGCCAACTAGCATTCACACTGATTGGATTAATTCAGATGAAGCACTGGATTGATTAATTTGGGATGCCCAGAAGCTTTCCGTCCATATTACATTTGTTTGTAAATGAAAGATGATTTTTATTATTGTTTGAATTAGCTATTTAGGGGCTCAGAAACAACTTATATTCTTATCATCTTGCGAATATTGATAAAAGCTGTTTGCCTGTATTGCTTCAGAAATGTTGCTTATTTATGTCTTATATTGTGGGTGGAATGAATCTACTAACAGTCCTATCAGCAAAATCACCTTACACTGTATTTCACAACTTACCATGAATTGGTGTAGTTGAGATGGTGGTGGTGGTTGTGGTGGCGGTGGTAATTGGTGTTTTGGTAGTTTTTGGTGTACTGGGAAAAACTACTTGGAAAAATGCATAACAAATAGAGAACACTTAGTCCAGGCCTTGTCTATTGCTTATGGAATAAGAAGGAGTAATGTTGTAGCCCCTGTATATAAACTCCCATTCATGGAAGTTTATATACAGGTTTTAAAAACTTACCAGCACTTGTAATTGGAGATGTTTGTGTTGTAGGTGGATAGGATAGAATTGTAACTGGAAAGGATTCAGTTGTAGTGGGAGATATTTGAGTTGTAACTGGAGATGTTTGAGTTGTAGTTGGAGATGTTTGAGTAATTTCTGGAAGTGTCTGAGTTGTGACTAGAAAGGACTGAGTTGTAACTGGAGGGGATTCAGTTGTAGATGAAAATGACTGAGTTGTAGCTGGAGATGTTTGAGTTGTAGTTGGAGATGTGTGATTTGTTTTTGGAGGTGTCGGAAGTGTCATTGTAACTGGAGATGTTTGAGTTGTAGTTAGAGATGTTTGAGTAATTTCTGGAATTGTCCGAGTTGTGACTAGAAAGGACTGAGTTGTATCTGGAGAGGATTCAGTTGTAGATGAAAATGGTTGAGTTGTAACTGGAAGGGACTGAGTTGTAGCTGGAGATGTTTGAGTTGTAGTTGGAGATGTGTGATTTGTTTTTGGAGGTGTCGGAAGTGTCATTGTAACTGGAGATGTTTGAGTTGTAGTTAGAGATGTTTGAGTAATTTCTGGAATTGTCCGAGTTGTGACTAGAAAGGACTGAGTTGTATCTGGAGAGGATTCAGTTGTAGATGAAAATGGTTGAGTTGTAACTGGAAGGGACTGAGTTGTAGCTGGAGATGTCTGAGTTGTAGTTGGAGATGTGTGATTTGTTTTTGGAGGTGTTGGAAGTGTCATTGTAACTGGAGATGTTTGAGTTGTAGTTAGAGATGTTTGAGTAATTTCTGGAAGTGTCTGAGTTGTGACTAGAAAGGACTGAGTTGTAACTGGAGAGGATTCAGTGGTAGATGAAAATGATTGAGTTGTAGCCGGAGATGTTTGAGTTGTAGCTGGAGATGTCTGAGTTGTAGTTGGAGATGTGTGATTTGTTTTTGGAGGTGTTGGAAGTGTCATTGTAACTGGAGATGTTTGAGTTGTAGTTAGAGATGTTTGAGTAATTTCTGGAAGTGTCTGAGTTGTGACTAGAAAGGACTGAGTTGTAACTGGAGAGGATTCAGTGGTAGATGAAAATGATTGAGTTGTAGCCGGAGATGTTTGAGTTGTAGCTGGAGATGTGTGATTTGTTTTTGTAGGTGTTGGAAGTGTCATTGTAACTGGAGATGTTTGAGTTAAAACTGGAGATGTCTGAGTTGTAGTTAGAGACGTCTGAGAAGTTTCTGGAGTTGTTTCTGGAGATGCTTGAGTTGCAGCTGCCTTAATGCTAAAGGTGTTGTTTATTGTTGTCACAGCTGTTGATAAATCTGACAAAGCACATGGGAAAAACAGTAAAATATTTTTTTTATTCTAAAAGCAAAAGATTTATTCCGAAATGGTGCATATAGTTTTGTGACAGTGTTGGATATAACATGTGTAACATAATATGTAGAATGTAAAATTGTATATTTTGGAATATTTTGATTTCTGTTATATGGTTGTGTTTATCATGACAAGGCTTTGACAGTTCTTGTATCTGTAAAGCCCACTTCCAACAATGTATCCTTGAAAAAAGAACATTTATGAAAATTGTCTATAATGCTCTTCAGAAAAAATCTTCAGTTATAAATGTTTGACGCATGGTCTTGCATGCTTGAAACCATGTGACCATGATATATCAGTTAAATGAATAGATCATGCCTCTCTTTTTATGTATTTGTGCACTCAGATTGTAGTTTTTTATAAAGATAATCTTGAAAAGTAATATAAATCTGCAACATTTGTAACAACAGAGTATTTAACATTTTCACGTAAAGTCAAGTTTAAAACTTACCAACACCCTGAACCGATGGAGTTGATGGTGTTGAACTTTGGCCTGAAAAATAAAATACAGAAAGGATACAGAAAGGTCTAGGTGGGAGTTTTGAAGGTTATGTGGAGGTCATTCTACTTGGTGAAGTAACTACTCTGCTTTAGAGAAATACATGTTTTATTAACAAATCCATTATGTCCATTATCATCTGAAATTATTACGATACAGGAACTTTTTTTACTTTTTTACCTGTACTAGAAATTTGATGTATCTCCTTCTGTTTAGTCCTTCTGTTTCAAATTTGTTTTATTTTGAATACAAAAATACACTCTTTTCCAAAGATGTCCTGGAAGCTTTGTATAATGGATTTTTTGGAACAATGTCTGTGCTTGGTTCATCCTTGACCATTGTTTTGGCCCTAGAAGGAGCACACAGCCATGGGTACTGCAAGCTTTAGCAGATTATTCTGGGGAAGAAATTAAATAATATTTAATTACTAATAGAAATAATAAGCATCATCACCATCATTTTAAGAAAACTTTATAAAACTGCTTCCATTCTTGTTGAGTTTATTTTTATTTTTATTTAGAAAGTCTGAAGTTTGACAACCCTCCTACTGTTTAAATGGGTTCCGGTGTTCACTGATGTTCAGTCCCTTCTGCACTTTGTCGTGCACCCCTGAACTCTTCTCAGGAATGCACTTTGTAGAGGTTCCTGAGTTCATCTTAGAAGCTTGTCTACTGAGTGTGTTAGGGAAATACAGAGATCAGATCTTTCAATAATGGATATGGATATGTGTGTGCTTGTCTACACGTTTGTGTATTATTTGTTGTAATGGCTAGGTTCAAGAAAATCAGCAGGCTGACAACAGAGTGCTTCGCTCAAAAGCCTGCTGATTTTCTCGAACCTAGCCATTACAAATTGGCACTCCAGATGCCCTGGACCGTCCGACGGTTTGGATCCTGGGAAAGTGATACCAGCTTGGGTGATTGTTGTGAGCCCCGGAGCCTGCTGAGTCTGACCTAGATTGATAGATTCTCAGGGCTATCTGTTTTCCTTTCAGCGCCTGATGAACCTGTCTAAGGTTTTTGGCTTTCCTTGGCTGTTTCCCACGGCAGAAGCAGAAGAGAAACAGCAGGGGAAGCCCCTCCTTCCCTGGAAGGACCTTGAGTGACAGTTTAACATTCACGTGAGAGCAAGGCACATTTCAGAGGTGCAGCAAAATGACAGACAGGGGCAGGAGAAGATGCTACCGACAAGGAGCCTGCTGCACTTGTGGGCAGGAGAGACACTCTGGTCTCGAGAATGTCCAGACTGATAAAAGATAGTGATCCTGTCGTAATTACTCCAAAAAAGCTCTTATCGGCCGTTTCGTAAACAATATCCATTACGGCCAAAAGCAGTGAAAAGTATAATTCCTGTTTTGAAGCTTTGTTGAAGGCTGGAGTTATAATACCTTGTCCTGACTCTCCTGTTCGAAATCCAATCAGGCCTGTTAAGGCTTCACAGCCCGGGCAACCAGAATCTTGGAGATTCGTACAGGACCTACAAGCTGTTAATGCAGTAGTAATTGCGAGAGCACCACAAAGTCCCAAATTCGTACTCTATTTTGAGTCAAATGCTGTCTGATGCAGCATGGTTTTCTATGAAGTGATAATGCATATTTTTAGCGTCCCTTTACTTTTGGACAGTCAGTTTGAGTTCCAAGAGAAGTCGTACATGTATTATAAGTGCCCTACCATTTATAATATGGCTTTAAAAAATTCATTGGAAACATCCACGTTTGCCTGAGAGCTTTGCTCTGTGACAGTATGTGGATGATTTGTTGACATGCATGCCGAAGTCAGAGCTTTGTGAAAAAAAAAAAGGCTACGCTGTGTCTTTTAGTTTTTTGCTGAGAAGGGCTTTAAAACATCTAAGTCCAAATTACAGTTTGTAAGACAAAAGGTCCAGTTTTGGGGACACATTCTTACAGCACAGTCAAAGCAGCTGGCTACAGATCGTGTTAAAGGCTGTGCCCCAACTTAGCACCATGAAACAAATGCACATTTATTCCAAATTATTCTCAGTTGAGGACCCTTTGCGGGAGCTACCGCATCAGTTATCTATCTCTGCACCAGTACAGTGGACTGAAGAAGTGTTACTGGCTTCCACACAATTCAATCCAGTCTTGCAGTCCGCTCCGTATCGGGGTCTCCGAAACCCTATAAGCCATAGCTCCGGTTGTAGACCAAAAGGGAGTGAAGGCTTCAAACTATTGAAGTTACATTTATGTATTACAATATCTTGTTGAATTAAAAATAAAAATGATTAAGTAGTATATAATTCTGCTTTTGGGCCCAGCAAATGCTTCCAGCTGCCGCGCATAATGGCTGTGTTTCTGCCGCGTCTTGATCAGTATTACCTGTATCTGATGTTTCTCAAATAATTTCTGCTCATGAATGCGAGGAGAAAAGCTTGCTACATGTGTACTAATCCAGAGTCTGTAAGTTTCTCCCCATATCTATAAGTTACATTGACGCATATGTCAAAAAGGGGGGATGTGCAATACTACCCACCCACCAAAATGTAAATAATATAATCAGCTAAGACGCTGTCATAGTGGTTTGAATAATATGTGGGAGAATCAGACGAACAAGAAAACTAACTAAAGTATGGGTACCTAAATGGTGTCATTAGCTGTGTACTGCTCTCAGTTTTCTCACCAACAGGTGAAGCCGCTGTTACCAGTTCCAGTTGAAGGGGCCAGCCATCCCATCCAACTAGGAGACTGGGTGGTGGCAAGAACCAAACTGTTCCAGGTTCTCCTGACTCATCAACAGCTGTGAAGGTCCAAGGCCGAGTGACGTGGACACACATCTCGACGAGTACCACGGCCGGAGGAGGATAAAACAGTTTTCTTTCTGGGTCTTCTGACCCTTAGCCTCTTGTTGGCATTGCTCGCCACAGGAGAAGGACAAACTGAGCAAAATATTTTGAGCTAAATGTTGTAATAATGTGGCATGTGCACTAGCCATGTCACTACAGGAACATATGCTTCCTAACAAGCCTTGTCTGTCTGTTAATCTTTCTTACACTTTCTTTTGTTTCAGTTCTAGTTTCAGCAGTACATGCTGAAGCGTTGCAAGACAGGGGTACTTCCTATAATTTGTCCAACAGTTGGATTTTGCAGGTACACAAGGCATTTAACCAAGTACATATCGTCATATAGTATGTCCTAGGTAAGCTGTGGATTACTCTGTGAGGATGAGTTTTATTACGCATACATGTGTATTCATTAAGTCTGCATTTGAAAGGGTATCACCAGAGTGTAGATGGAAAAATTAAAATATATGATTGTTTACAGGTAA
>JBBPCX010067942.1:0-12706 GCA_037974365.1 Hydrocynus forskahlii | reverse complement strand
TCTCTCTCTCTCTTTCTCTCTCTCTCTCTTTCTCTCTCTCTCTCTTTCTCTCTCTCTCTGTCTCTCTCTCTCTCTCTCTCTCTCTCTCTTTCTCCCTCAGAGATAAGGGCGCCTTTCTTAAAGCTTTGGTCTCCTCTTCTCCTCTTATTCCTTCTCTCTCATGCTCCTAATTCCTCAGTGGCCGTCTGCTCCTTCCTCTGCTGCGCTGTTTATTGCTTACTGTTTGTTTTTTCTTCTTGTATACAAATGAGCAAAAGATCAATTATGAAGCTTAAAAGCTTTATACCCACAGCCCCACAGGCAAAAAGATGTTGTTGTCGTTAGGGACCGCCGTTCCTTAATGACCTTACTTTATAGCTTTCAAGTTCTCCCAGTCCTTCACTTGCCTTCCTCTTTCGTTTCTCTCTCTCTCTCTCTCTCTCTCTCGTTATCTCTCTCTCTTTCTCTTTATCTGACATCCTTTCTCTTCATTTAACTCGTGGAGAGTACGGATAAGGGGATTTGGAGCTTTGACGCTCGTTATTAACTTACGTTAATTGGTGCAGTTGTTACGTGAGGACAGAACCATTTTTGTTCTGTCAGAATTTCACAACTGGAATCAGCAGTGGGCGGCAATGCTGGATCCTCAGACCTATAGTGCTTCGTTGCTTAATTTCACATTCCTAGTTCGCTATATACTTGAACGCAGTGTCCAGCATTTAACGACTTGCCGCAGGAACCGGCGTGACCTTGGCTTAGTCTGTGGGAAGTGGCCCCAAATCCCCTGCATTAGCGGCGTGAGTTGCAGATCGGCTGCTTTTCCTGCTGTAAGTGGATCTGTAAGCTGGGAAATTTAAAGGTCCTTTTGTTAAATTGCCAGTAAAAAGCTGCAGTAAAGTGGACTGACTAGAAATGGAGGAGCTGCACTGTAGATGAGAACAAGAAGTTAGCACAGACCCGTTATAATAAATAATTCACTATAGGACATGCAGTTGTTTTTTTAGTTGTAAATACAAGACCCAAGAAACGGGCAGGGAAGATCACAGACCCCTTACTCTCTGGACACAGATTTTTTTGACCTACTGCCCTCTGGCAGACGATACAGAGCCTGCAGACCAGGACCAGCTGACACAGGAATAGTTTCTTTCTCTCGCCATCTCCCTCCTAAACAGATGAACTGTCACACTACTTCCCACTACAGGACTGAAACTGCACCTTATGTACATTCTGTGGTACATATTCTGTATTCTTGTATTTTCCATATATAAGATTTAGATTGTTTATTATATTGTATTGTCTATTTATACACTTGTTCATTGTATCTTTACATATTATTGTTGTTTTAGACTGTTGCGCTTGAGAGACACCATCGACCGGAATCAAATCAAATCAAATTCCTTGTATGTGTTGTCTCACATACTTGGCCAATAAACACGATTCTGATTCTGATGTTAGACATCCTCTATTGTACCTACAGGGGGCAAACCAAAAGAAGAGAATCTTACACTATGTTCAACCTCTTGGGTTAATCACTGACTGTAAATCATAAAGCAGACCGCCAGGTTCAAAGCGGTGGTTCTAAAGATAACGGCCTCTCTGTGGTCATTATCAGCCTGTCAGAGTAGCTAAAATAGGGCTGGGAAAGGGGTGAGGAGGGAGAAAATGATTCAGGGAGTGGGAGAATCAAGACTCAAGAAGAATACATTTCATTCTTATAGACAATAGATGTTTCATAATATTAATTACTGTTGTTATCTCTAAATGGAGTCTGGACAAGAGAAAAGAAGCTGGCCAGAGATCAGAACAGGCAGAGATCACGAACATCTTCATCTTAACATAAATCCTAACGCTCTTTGGCCAAATTTGGAAACAGCTGCTTGCTCTAAACACTTGCTCCAAAATTTTTACATCACTAACCCGTACAAAGGGTTGTCCAATAGTAAGTGGACAGTAGGCTAGACCCACATATTAAATTTAAAGTTAAATTGCACAAAATGAGCCCTAATTCATGAGCATTATGCTTATAATATGTGAACCGTGTAGACATCTCGGTCCTTTTTATACACAGTCTTTCATTTCTGAGGACTATAAGTAATTGGACAATAGGTTGCTCAGTTTCTTTGCCAGCAGGATAATTGCTTAAACGTATAAGTAAGTAGGCGTAATGCAATACTTACATTATCACTTGATGCCGCTATTATTTAAGCTGATTATAGTTAATTACACTGATTGTGTCAGGCCTGGGGCATGTGACGGTTGTTTAAGTTTGAATTTAGGTTGTGTGCTTTTATTTTGAAAGGTTATTGGGGATTTGTTTAGTGAGTTCAGCTGTGTTTAGTTTGAGTTGAGTTATTTAAGGGGTTTGTGGTTCTGTTGGCTTTGCTGGTCATTAGTTCGAATAAGTGTTCCTCCTTGGTTGTTATTCTGGCCATCGAGCCTTTTGTTTTGAGTATTGTTAATTAAGAAAAGTTACAAGCATGGAAGCCTGTGGACGTGCCTGTCTTCATCGGGGACAAGGGGGGAATCATGACAGATTGCTATTGTTTTCAACGGTTCTTACCTTTCATTATCATATCTTTATGTTTCAGTAAACAGAATTTACTTGGATTTGTTTTACATATTAAACCATTAAATTCCTCGGTTTTATGTTGTATTTTTAAGACTGATGGTGTATTTTGTCGTATAGAGCTCAAATATGACTCGTTTTATTTTTACATTTGTTGCCCACCCATAGTGCTCTCTGACCCCCATGGTAATACTCTCAAAGGAAATGGTTTTCATTGTCATTGTTTTCTTTAAATATGCTGTAACACTGAGGAAGACCAAAAATTATTTTTAAAGATTTGAGTTTTTATCAATTTGTCTATCCTGTGAATTTATGCATTCTAAGCATGTTTGTTCTTGTCATGTTGGATTTATCCAGTTATATTTTATTATTACTGTTACATTCTGGCACGTTCCCTGCCTGTTCTGTTGACCGTTAGTGTCAGTTCCTGATAAAGCTCAAATCCACTCCAGGAAGGTTTGTTCTGCAGCCTGTGTGGAGTGGCCAAGGCGGTGGCGACAGGATTCAGGAGTTTGTCTGGTTTCCTCCTTCATTCCTCAGCTTCTTCTAGGCCTGCTCGGAGAGCAGCGCCATCCATTCCTCCAGCCCCCAGGTCTGTTTATCCATTAGAGTGAGTGCTCGAGCCTTTCTCTTTTCCCTGCCCAGCTCTTTGTCGTGTCACACTTTCATAGTGAGGACATGGAGCTGAGCATGCTGTTGACGCTTCAGTAAGTGCCAGACGGCCAGTTAACTCTCCGCCACTCGTGCTGCCTCCCGGCCCGACGGCACTCCATCGCTCCAGCTTCGCTGCCTTGTTTGGCATTTTCACCCATTCTGCCCCGGAGACACTGGCACCTTCATCAGCTGCACGTTCTCACACCTCCAGCTAAGCATTTCGTTTTCAGTCAAATTTGGTGCTGGCGGGGACGCGCAAGTTTCCTCAAACAGGAATTGGGTGTGACACATTATCGCATCAAGCTTGCTATTTCTGGGTGGAGGCTTTCGTGTGCAAGCAGCAGCGTTGCTGGTGTTGCTGCACAATGCTGTGGTTTCAGTTGACACATTTCCACAGAGCTCCCTTTTACTGCTGTAACCGTGACCTACAGATGTTCTAGTCATACCCTCTGTGAAACAAGGCAGTCCATACACACATTAGAGTATTAACTACTTTTTGTGTATGTTTTTTTAAACCTCCTTTTGTGACTGTAGCCTGGGTTCTTCTTGTGTGCTTCATCTCCTCTTGTCTACAGTAATTAACACAAGGGCAGGATAGAACTGGGCTAATTAACAGCCAGGACTAAGTCCTCTGGGCCTGAGGCACCCTTAGGACCAGAGCTTAGTCACTGTACTTTTTGTGTCCCGGCAAACTTCTGCTGGTGAGTCCTTGGCCATCTCCACCTGCTAAAAAAAGCTCCACAATGTCAAACCTGAGGCACTTGAATAAACAAAATCTTGGTCCAAGTGTATTGCAAATGTAACCTGGAAGGCTTTTTTTTTCCTGTTAAGATAATAACCTCAGAAAATGCAGCCATTACTTTTTTATTGCCCGGGCATGTGCCATTCACCCGGGGTTGCTAGGCAGCAGAGATATAGAACAATTACCAATCATTTGGCAGCCATGTTCTGCCAAACCTTTTAAATGTCACCCTCGCAGCATTTTATTTAATCGCGTAGCTGTTCTCAGACTCAAGGAAGTCATCAAGCGTGGCAGCTCTCACTTTTACATTTTTACTTTATTTCGTCATATGCTTTTTTGCCAGACAATAAAAATTCAAAGCCTTTTTTTTTTAATTTTTTTTACAGATTTCCCATCCACAGGGAAGAATTGTAAGTGTACAGCCATGTTCACTCAAGGCTATCATTTACAGAACCACAAGACATTGTTTTCTCTGAAGAACACGATGCTCAAATGCCCTACAATCTGTTTATTGTTGGCAAGGCTGTCTTTGATTACTCCATGACCCTTTTCTGTCTCGCTTTTTTCCTGTTGCATTAAAAGCCTGACAGTGCTCGTTTCCCTCAGCGCCACTATGCTCCGCCGATTCCCTCAGAGCAGGCTTGCTGTGGATAAGTGTCCCCTGGAGGGAAAAGGACGTACCTTGCAGCCCTTCATAGCCAGGAAAACAAGGAAAGACAACAAAGCCTCTGTGATGCCCTAATGGACAAAATTATATTTGAAAGACTCAGGAAATGAATGTATTGATTGCCATATTAAATGACTCGTTCATTTAGCAAAATAGGAAGTGATTTCATTTCTGTTGCATTGTGCGGTCATTTTTGTTCTCTGTTGTGACAAAACCTCTCCAGAATGGTAACTTTACAGGAAAAGGAAAAAACTTTCATTGCTTGTAGTGAGTAAAAGAGTAATTAAGTAACTTAAAACCATTTATATTGCCATCTGGGCAACTTAAATAAATAAATAAATAAGACATAGAACAAACACAAATATAGTAAAAATGACTATTTGTTCATGTTATTGATTACTTGGTTTGAAGAGTACTCCTTCAGCAGCACCTGATTTCATGTTATGAAGAGTTCATCAGCTGAAGCAGGTACTGGGTAGTAACTGTAAATATAGGACTTCCTTAAGGAGAGGTTTGGAAATAGTTAAGCCAACATACTCGTCATACAGAATCACAAAGAAATGGGTTAATTGGGTAGTGTTAGTGTTCTCAGATGTCTAACACCTTGGCACAGTACCCTGTAAATATATCAACCTGTACGAGTTATTACGCTGCTTATTAATAAAGTATGTTCATTCAAAGTAGAATAATCAGTGTGTCCAATTGATATTTTAGTGTATAAATTCCTTTTAAGGCTGCAGAGTGGACTTGTTTTATAGGCTGCTGTGTTGTTAAGAACAAGCAAGAAAGACAGGGCTGTTCATCAGGCCTGCATGAGACTGGAATTTGTGCTACTGGCAAACTAGAGTTTGGGCTGGAACAGCAGTAGCTTTTATATAACGGCAGAACTTTTGCTTAAGCCTGTTGTGAGTATACAGAACTAGTCCCACGGTGGCCCAGCACTTAAGTTGTGACAGTGGTCAGAGGGAACCTGCCCTTCCATACAAATTAAATCCCCTGATCAATATAGTAACTTTAGTAAAGTGTTTTGGTGCATCATTGATCCGCTACTGACCTTTTTAGGAGTTGATTGCTGATGTTCAGTCCTCCCATTTCCTCTCAATCTTTTCGCTTCATCTTCATCTGATCCAGTGCCTATGTTGTCTAAGATCATACCGAGCTGTGAAGGCACCTGTCAAATCTTCCCATCTTCTCCTGTGTCTCTCAGGCAGGCCAGGCACTTTGAGGGTGCAAGAAACTCTCTCGGAGTGTATAAAGGAGCCCCCTTTTTTAGAAAGTAAATAATGCTTGGAAATACGCTCTTGGCACGGAGCTTTGTAAGCAGTTGCTGGAGTGAGCAGCACATCAGAGCCTTCTCTCTCCTTAGTGAGGGTTGCTTGGAAGAGTGCCTGGGACTGTGGGTGATTGTTTTCAAAGTGGAAGCTCCGTGTAGGCTGGTGGAAGCTGTGTAGGTTATGTAGGCTGCATACAGAGCTGCGATAAGAAGAGGCTGATTGTGAAAATGACCAGCAATTACTCCGAGTGCTACAATCTTGCCTGTGTTACCAGTCGAGTGCAGTCAGTCCTTGCTGCGCAGCCTATTTGCAAAACTTATTCATCACTGACTGGCAAAATGTTTTCCATGAATGGGAAGTTGATAGACAGTACAATTCTATGTCTTGTCCTGGGTATCTATATCTTTTGGGTCTGGGTATTCAGGACATAATCTAGACCATCATTTCAAATCTCTTAAGGTTCTCTTTCAAGACTTATATATTCTTTGTAACTAAAGGTTATTGCTATTCCCTATCCTTCTAATTTAGGAAATTCAAAATCCAGTGAAACTGCATCTGTGCATGAGGCAGTAGTGCCATTACTTTGATGCCAAGACTGAATTCACCAGAGCAACTTGCCTATCTAGAGTCCAAAAGATCTGGCCCTAAAGCCCAGCGGAGCCTTACAGCTACAGCATGTTCTGCAGACGTTTATGACCCAACAAGGAATTGGAGAGTGGAAGAATCTCCACTGCTGACTTTCCAAATTAGAACCAAGAAAAACGTATTATATTTTGTCTGATCCACACTGTTTTCATCTAACACCATAGCA
This sequence comes from Hydrocynus forskahlii, assembly GCA_037974365.1. Taxonomy (NCBI): domain Eukaryota; kingdom Metazoa; phylum Chordata; class Actinopteri; order Characiformes; family Alestidae; genus Hydrocynus; species Hydrocynus forskahlii. Next base: position 6,013 of record JBBPCX010067942.1, on the reverse strand, counting down.
CTTCATTTAATTAGTTCATATTCCTGTACTGAACCGCAGAGACTAATTTGTACTCTTGACAAACAGCATTGATCTAATGTCATCAGCTGGCTACCTTTGCAGTACCTCTCCAGCCTCTTTCCTTCCGTATCTCCGACATTCTTTTTTTTTTTTAATCATTTTTCATCGGATAAACAGGTGCATGATAATCTTCAGCTCCCTGCTCCCTTGTTTTCTGCCACAACATCGTGACATATCGAGCTGTTTATAGATAAGCTTGATATGTCCGGAGATCAGCACTGCCTCCCTTTCTCTTTCTAGCTGGACATCAACATTTTCAATTAGTTTGAACACTAGGGTCATTGGACGGCTAAACTCCTTGTGGGCTAATCCGCGTCCACCTCATAGAGCCGATGGCGCTCCATCCGTCTCGGATTAGCCGGTTCCAGAGTGGTGGAATGGGTGCTGGGCACCGCTAATCTCGTGCTTTTTCAGAGGCGGGATCATTAGCTGGATCAGAGCTCTGTTCTGCCCCGCGTGGAAGCACAGATTATGCGCAGCACCAGGTGTTGTAGAGGCCAAGGATGGATGCGATGTGAGTAGAAGTTGCTCTCAGGGGCTAATAGTAAGTAGGTTAATGAATTAGTGAATAGATAAAAAACTTCAGTAACCTTCATAGAACAGTTGGTGGCTAGGGAGGGAGCTATCCAGGGATTGCTGCACTCATCATATAGATGCAGTTTGTAGTTTACAGTTACAGACTGTAGTCCATCTGTTTCATAGCCCCCCTTTACCCATTTATCATTGGTCAAGACCTCCACTGGACCACCAGTGAGTAGGTATTATCTGAGTGGTGTATTGTTTTGAGTGCAGCAGTGACACCGACATAGTAGTGACATGTTAGTGTATGTGTGTGTGTGTTTGTGTGTGTGTGTGTGTGTGTGTTTGTGTGTGTGTGTGTCCTGAAAAGAGTGGATCACACAGCAAAATAGGTGTATAAAATGGGCTGTGAATACATATACAAGTTAGGTGTACCTAATAAAGTGGATTGTCAGTGTAGTTATCTACACTTATACAGACTGTTTAGATCTCTGTGAGCAATGTCCATAGGCATGCCCAGAGAGCGATGGTTCATGGTCTCATGTCTCATGCCATTGTTTCTTTAAGTTTTTATAATAGCATGTGACCATTTATCCCAAAGCCAAGTTACTTCTAAATTACTTCAGTGTTTCATTCACTGCTATTACGCCGTCTCCAATTACTCCAGTGCTCCTGTTCTCTTTCCCTTTGATACTGGTAGGATGTGCTCATTCAGGTTTTTATAGAATGAAGTCACTTCCCTCAGTAGGTTCCCCATGACCTGCCATGTCACTGTCTTTTTATTAGTGTGCCAAGAATATCAAGCGCAACATTAAACTTCATCACATGCTGGATGAACTCTCATCCTGCTTGCAAGCATCCAGTTGACTTTTACACTTTTCTTTTCGCCTTTATTCATTTTTTTCCTGGCAGGGTAGTCCGTCATGACATTTGGGCATTTTCAGTTTTTGCACAGAAGCTTCTCGCTGAGTGTTCAGCTTGGAAATCCGCTCTACCGTCTGCATTACAGCTCCGTCCCTTGTGCCGACTCGCAGCAGATGTTTGCAGTAACGAGGGTGATGTGTGAATGTGAGAAATAACGTAGCCTCAGGGAATGCTGGGAGGACCCATGGAAGGCTCAGAACCAGAAATATGTCATCACGGCCCCTCATTACCAAACGGCTGATAAGTCGGAATACTTAGGGTAAAAATAGGGTGCTACTAAAGTACTAGGATTGAGGCAATGATCAAAAATGAGCAATGCTGGTTCCTCAAAAGGAAAAACTTGACTGTCTCATTTCACGGTTTATCTCCTTATTTCTGTTCCCAGAGTCTTTGAATGTGTCTTTTCATTTGTGTCTGTAAACCTTGCTGTTTGACTGTCTGCCTTCTTTTGCTCCCCTTACTGACCATTATCGGGTTCTTTTTTCTCCTCCTGGTTTTCACTTCCATTCTCCTCCCTCTTGATTAGCTGGTGATGGGAACAGGACTATATTTAACCACACTTTATCTCCCAGTTCTGCTCCACTGTGCTTGTTGCTTTGCTCACCCTCTTATTTAGAGGAATAAAGGTTAGATTGTGTTATCGCTGCAATTCACATAATGGAGACAACAGTCTCTGCTGCGCACCTACTCTCTGCACTTGTATTGCTAATAACCGAGCAAGGTTATTGTTTCTTCTCTCATGCCAATGCTACTGTTGCTACTGCAGTTCCTTGTGCTCATTTTCTCAGGCTCTTTTTCTTCTTCCACCAGATTCATTTCTCTTATCTCTGCTACTGTCAGTTCCTCTATCGGTACTTCCTTACCACTTGCTCCCTCTTATCATTTTCTCATGGTGCTTAGTGTTGACTCCCTGGCAGGAGCTCAATAACCGCAGCCAATCCAGACAAAAGTTGGGAAAAAAAGACAAAATGGAGTGAGCTTAGGGGGATTAAACCTCGTAGATGCCCCTTTATGCCGGCGCGATGCATTAAAAGCTTTGCGAACCCGTCGTCATTCCTGGAGAATACAGACAGGGAGCTGTTTGTGGGGTCGCGGCTGACCTGCTTTCCTCTTCCTTCTGTGCTGCCCTTAGGAGCAGCAGTGCTAATGTCTCTGCCCTGCCCTCCCGAGCCCAGCCTGACCGCGGCCACCAGACCCGACGTGTCACGGGTGGGCTGCAGTACCTGGTTGGCTTCATTTCGGCCATGCTGCCTAAGCGCCTGCTGACCTAAATTTGCTGCTGCAGGTTATGGCTCATCAGCTGGTTCCTGCCCTGCAGAGCCAGGCGAGTGGCATCTGCTATCAGACTAAAGAGTCTGGCAAACTGAGGTAGATGATAGCGTGAACATTTTCAAGTTTCTTTAAGCAATGAAAACTTGCCCCTTGTGCCTCTCTGGTCCTCTGCTCCTGTCATGTCCTTAAGAAAGGGCCTGAAGATTTTTCTTGTGTGCTCGAGCATCATAGGTCACTGTCCCAAATTCAGCAAGCTCTCATTGCTTCTGTGATACAGGAAGGGTCAGGAAGCTCAGGTTCCCTTCTGGTATCTGTATTATTGAACAGACAAGAATTTGGGCGTGTCAGCTCACATCACCTCTTTTTTTAATCATTTACACAGTCTGGATCCCACTCATGCACATACCTGTGTAATCTTTGGGTACATGTAGAGGTCACACACACACACACACACACACACACACACACACACACACAGATACAATCTGATTTCTGTGCGCGAGTGTTCTGTGACCTGGTCCGCTCCCCTTTTTTTTGGTTTTACTGCGTTCAGTTTTCCGTCTGAGCGCCTCAGTCCAGCGCCGCCAAGTAAAGAAACACCACGAGACGCAGAATCTCCCGAGACTGACTGTAGTTTAATGCAGCGACGCCCAACTCAGGACCTGTAGATCTGGCGTCCAGCGCAGTTTGGTGTCTTTCCTGCTCTAACACTGCTGGTGCCGCCGCGATCTTCAGTATATAGGATTTATGTAAATGTGTGACATCACAGAAACGATGGGTTTGCAGCTTTATGGACTGTATGGATGGGGGATTTACAATATTTACAGCCTTTGCGCCTCTTTAACTCCAGAAAAGTGATGAGGAGGAGTCAGTGTCGCAGTATGTCGCAGTGAAGTTGCAGTCCTGACGTTTTGTCCCGATCATGCAGCTCTGCTGCCAGGGTTAGTGGTTTTGTTTTGTATTTTGTTTGTTTTGTTTTGTCTGGTGTTTAAAGCTCTTGGGTTCTGTCGCCCCCCTGTGGCAGAAAGGGAAAGTGCCTTGGATGTACAGAATATGTATCTGCAGAATGCCTGTGGGTTTTAGATAATCAGTAATTTATCATAATTTTGTCCTGATCTATCAATATATTTGGTTTTAACCTGTTCTAGTTTTTTTTTTTTTTTCCTCTCAGCTTGTTTTTAATTGTGTGTTGCTGGTTCTGTTTTGGCCGTTATAAAGGGAGGTTTTGTCTTTTATTAAGGTTTTTGCAGTGCAGACATTTATTAGAGTTTTAAAAAGATAAAATTCATAATGTCACCTATCTCGCATATCACCGGTGAGAAGGATGCAGTTCAGATCAGCATCAACTTTATGGTTTAAGTATTTTAATGCACTTAAAATGTGTGTGATTTAATGTGACACATCGCAATAAACACCAAGAAAATGTACCGAGTTCAGTTGTTGTTCTGTCTCCACTGCAGCCCGCAGCTTAGGCCCGTTCCATAAACACCGGTTTCTGAATATACAGGAGAAATATCTCCTTTAACGCAAGTAAATTTAGGGTTTACAGTAAGATACAGCACAGGTTAGAAAACGCTGCAAAAATCTTTTAAAAATGAGTGAAATTAAAACAAAACAGGAAGAGATATTAGAATTAATTATCTCTCAATATAGCGATGAAAGTTCACATGTTAATCTTATAAGAAGAAAAAGTTTCTAAAAATAAGATTATCTTAAATAGTTCTTAAAATAAAGTTTGTTTTCAAGGATTTTCTGGATTCTTATGATTTCATTGGATGCAATGAAGTATATTTAAACAAATACATTGTACTCTCTCTCTCTCTCTCTATATGTATATATATATATATATATATGTATATGTATATGTATATATATGTATATGTATATGTATATATATATGTATATGTGTGTATATATAATAAAAGTCTATTGCAAAAATGTAAAGTTTCTCAGGTTTTATCTTTTATAGGTGCGATTATTGAACTGGACAGCTTTGCCTTAGTTTTTAAGAACGGTGATATTTCTCCTAATTTCCCAAAAAAAATATTGTTCTTAAAAGCATAATTTTAAAGAAAATGATAAAACATCAGATTTAGAGAAATGATGCAGCGTTTACAGAACTGGAATAATTCAAAGAAAAATAATTCAAATTCACTCAAACAAAATGGCAATAATTACGTTGGACAAACTTCTACCATCCAACTGGTCTCATTGCGAGAGGAGAGTGTTGATTACAGCAGTGTTGTATTATTTTTCCTCGTTAAATAAGATGTGATTCAGGTGATCACTAATCAGTCCCTCATAAAGCAGAATGAGGTGTTTGTGTAGGAATTTACCAGACACTGGCATGAAATGACTGCCGTACTCAGAGATGTTGATTTAAAAATAAATTGCAGTTCTCTTTTTTTTTTTTCTATATATACATGCATTGGAAACTCATTTACATGAAAATAAACTAAAAACTAAAAGCTAATTAACAGAAACCTAATAAGACTACTTAGAGGCAAATCTGTTGTGGCTGTTTTTGAGCTTATTTCTTATTTTTGACTTATTTTTGAATCAGTGTCAGCGATCCGGTTTTATTTTGATCAGACTCTGTTCTACAGGCTGTGGGACAGATGGAGCAGGGGTGGAACATTTACTCTCAGACTAGTTAAGGATACATGAGGGGGAAAAAGAAATATCCTGACTCAGAAGGAAGTGTGTGTGTGTGTGTGTGTGTGTGTGTGTGTGTCTTGGATCTTGCTCCACAGTTGTTTCCTGTTAGTGATTAAACACACACACACCCTGGAGTTTGTGACTGCTCCTTGTCTCTCCACACTGTGGCTTAACGCTTTACTGTGTGAGTTCACTTTACCACCCACAACGTGTATGTGTGTGTTTAATCGTTGTTTTTCCCTGGGGGTTGTGGGGGGTGTGTGTATTGTGTGTGTGGTTTGTGATGTTTAGTTTTGCCTCATTTGATGCGACAGAGACAGGTTTTTGTTTTCTTCTTTTTATTTTGTGTGTGTCCCCTCTGGATGTCACATATTTGCATATTTTCACTCACTCATGCACCCACCCACATCCACCTCAGAGGGATTTTGAATACAGCCTGAGTAGAATGGTGTACGCACGCACGCATGCACATACATAAAGTATATTTATAGTGTGTGTATCAGTGTGTGTGTATGTGTGTATATATATGTATGTGTCTGTGTGTGTGTGTGTGTGTGTGTGTGTGTGTGTGTGTGTGTGT
>JBBPCX010067941.1:0-12709 GCA_037974365.1 Hydrocynus forskahlii | reverse complement strand
CACACACACACACACACACACACACACACACACACACACACACACACACACACACACACACACACACACTCAGTCAGAGACAACAGTGCCCTGCTTTCTCTCTCTCTGTCTGAGGGAGAGAGCACAGAATTAGAAAACAGAGAAAATGAGGTGAAGAGGTAAGGTGAAAAGAGAGAGCGAAAGATGGCAGGAACAGAGCAGAGTGATCAAGAAAGGAAAGATGTGAAAGCACGAACAGAACACGTCACTGTTCAGAGACGACGAAAGACACATGGTTGTTCTTTCGCAGGTCACACAACGTGTGTGTTCCTGAAACTGTGAGCTGCTTCTCTATTGGAACCTAAAAATTCAGACTGAAACTTCCTGTCTGTGCTTGAGGTGCTTTATACCCTTCTAGCCGACCTTGGCACTGAGTTTGGTGACTTTAGAAGATATAACTGTCTCAGCAATGGCAGCACCTTAAAGTAGCTGACTGCACTGCTTAGAAGAATTGTCTGGATGCTTTTGGACATGAAGTGTAGTTATAGATGCCTGACTGTACCTGCATCACAATCAGTAAAGTTAGATCTGCTTTTATTAGTTAAAGGGTCTGTATCCTTCATTTTCCTTCTTTTAATTTTCCCCTCCTGAGTTTTTATGTTGATGTGATTGGATGTTTCATTGCTGTGCCTATAATTCTGAAATGTGTAAATGAGCTGTCTTCCGATTGGTGCCTTGCCCAAAAAGCAGTCCAAACTGAAACACTGCTTATATCTTTGTCATAAATGGGGAAATAAAACTGCTGTGGGCTAAAAAGGCTGATAGATATAAACACATTGGTTTTTGTGACATCATTTAAACAGTGGATACAAAACTGGCAGTTTGAAAATATGGACTGTATAGACTGGGGGGGGGGGGCTTTAAGAGAGTTTACATGCTACATAAAACTCCTTAAATCATTTACTAACAAAGCAATAAAAATGAATTATTATTAATTTGTTTTGACTTATTACCTTGATAAGTAATAAAAACCTATTGTAGGATTTAAAAACTGAAGTCTTGATACCCACCAGTGTGTGTATGTGTGTATGTGTGTGTGTGTGTGTGTGTGTGTGTGTGTGTGTGTAGATAGTGATGGCCACAAGCAGTGTTCTGACCTGAACGACCAATAGAAAGCACACTTCCAGACCCCCTTACCCTTCGCTCTTCTTCCCTTGCCTTTGCCTGAGTGGGGGTTTTTTATTTGCGCGCACACACACACACACACACACACACACATAATAAAAAGACACAGTACACAACCGCTGACTGGACAGAGAAAAGCAATGCTTGAGGCAGGACAAGGGCACAGAAGACAATGAAAGCGCATGTGTTTGGGTGTGTGTGTGTGTGTGTGTGTGTGTGTGTGTGTGTGTGAGTCTTAATAAATAACAGCCTATAAGTGAGGCTGTAGAGTAATAGGGATTTGTAGATTGCGTGTGAGGCGCTCTTGCAAGAATGAAAAGAAACAAGAAACAAGAAACATGACAGAAAGAAAAGGGCAGAATATTATCCAACAGAATGTAGAGCAGATTGGGAGGGGTGGGAGAGACAAGAGGAGTGTGTGAGAAGAGAACTGAAGAAAGGGGCAGACGACACAAGAACAGAAAAGAACCACACAGAACGGAAGGTAAGAAAAGAAAAGAGGAGAAGAGAAGAGAAGAGAAGAGATTAGAAGATGAGAGAAGAGAAGAGTAGAGAAGATATTAGAAGAGAGAAGAGAAGAAGAGAGAAGAGAAGAGAAGAGAAAAGAGGAGGAGAGAGGAGTAGAGAAGAGATTAAAAGGGGAAAGAAGAGAAGACAAGAGAAGAGAAGAGATTAGAAGAGGAGAGAAGAGAAGAGGAGAGAAGAGTAGAGAAGTGAAGAGATGAGAAGAGAAGAGAAGAAGTGAGAAGAGAAGAGAAGAGATGAGAAGAGAAGAGGAGAGGTTACCAGGATGGTTACCTGTGGGATCCGGCCAAAAGCTGGGGGATGTAGGGGTGGGGGATGAGGTGGAGGATGGAGTGACAGACACAACTACATTCTCTATGAGGGAATGACATGGGAAAAAGTTAGACACAGTTAACTACATCCAAACTACTGACCTGTCCATGCCCAGCCCACATTAGTTATTCTGTAGCCACTGCAAAGTTGAACATGCTTTATAGAACACCGGTAAATAAACTGAACAGGTTTTTAGACTAGACACGTTAAGTTTCTTGTCTTTTTTGGCTGCTCGCTCCTAAGGAAGCCTGGTCAACTGCCCAACTAGTCAACTGCCAAACTGCCTAACTCAGCTGACCCCGGCCTTGCTATACAGTGACGTCTGCTACAACTTCTCTTTCGTGGGAATGAAATTTTTGCTGACATTCCGTAAAGCTTGCACGACTTATCAACAGCTGCTACATGAGAACAAATTTGATTTGTGGGCAGAGCATGAGGTACATTACACATTACTACATTACACAACTACTGTACATGCAGGACAACTCTTGTGTACAAGCATATCTAGGGCAAACAGGCAGAGCGCCAGAGAGACAGATGTGCGTGTGTGTGTGTGTATGTATGTGTGTATGTGTGTGTGTGTGTGTGTGTGTGTGTAAGTGGACATGGGTCTGCCATCTGGCCGTCCAGGGCCTTAGTCCAATCAAGCGTTGATGTTAAACAGCTGTTACACTACATTGGCTTCTAAAGGCCACTCAGGTCAATATGAAGTTCCAAAGTGGACACTGGGGTCAATTCCAAACCCAGCTTTGTTCCTCTCCCACCCAGCAGGGTGCAGTAGAGCGCTGTTTAACTCTCACCCCATCCCTCTATCCCCAATAATTCCCCATATCACCGCTCGTTCATCTCTTTCCTCTGCACTTGCGGACTCTTTTCAAGCAGAAACATCCTCCGTCTCACTCCAGGACTAATGCTATTTCTCCTTTAGCTGATTGTGGGATGTGTGTGTGTGGAGTGTGGGTGAACACTGCTTTGTTTACTGCATTTTTTGCCTACCAAATATGCAAATATTTTTTTAAATATACCTAATGTATTATTTATATAAAAAGACTGTTTTTGTTCTCTTATGTAACTAGAACACCAGTTCGATATAAACATACCTACACACACACACACCAGTGAGCCATGCCATTAAAACCCACTGCCTCTGAAGGCCAGCAGCAGATCCAGCGAGTCCTGCAAGTCAGCGCCTTGAACTTTTTGTCATGTTCCACAAACTGTTCCTGAACAATGTTTGCTGTGTGGCAGAACACTTTATGCTGAAAGAGGCCACTGCCGATAGGGAATATCATTGCAGTGAAGGAGTGTATTTGGTCTTCAGCAAGGTTCATGTAGATGCTATGTGTAGGCGTACATATGCACGTATAATAGATATGGACTACGTAGGGTCAGCGGGCCCAGTCAATAAACTGACAAAGTGTGGGTGAATTACTAACCTGAAGATCTGAGTCTTCACAGTAAAAGTACGGTTTACACAGGTTCGTGAGAGCAAGCTGTACTTCGATCAAGATTTCTAAAGACCTCAGAGAAACAACTGTCGATGCCAAGGAAGAGGTTACAGAACAATTTCTGAAAAGTCTACACTTTCCCAATCCGCCACCAGACAGATAGTGTACAAACAGAGAAAAATGAACACCTTTGTCACTCCACCGGACCGTTCACTCCACAAAAATCACTCTAAGAACAATATAATTTGCTGGGAGACCACCCCAGGGTAACAACTAAGGATCTTCAAGCTTCTCCTGCACCGGCCAATGTCTATGAGTCCACCATCCAGCAAACATTCAACATTGTGTTTGGTAGGATAGCAGGGATGAAAACCACTCCTCTTCAAGAAGTACTCTTCTTTAAAGTTTCTTAAATTACAGCTGGAAAAGTCAGACAACTGACTTAGGTTATGTGGATTTGATCTTTAAAGGTGACATACCTCTTTTTAAACAAGTTATAATAGGTCGATGAGCTATACAAAATATGTTCATGAAGTTTTTCGCACAAAATCACTTTCACATAAAAGAGATCTCACCAGCTCTATTCTTGACACTTTCAGTCACTTTCAAAATGAGTCGTTTAAGGGCTCTGTCACTTTTATGCAAATAAGCTGTTGCTGGCCACACCCCACCCATCCCATGCTTACGCTGCGTGTTTACAACACGTGAAAATGGCAGAAAACAGAGGCGCTATCCACCCTATATGTTCGACCCCGAGCCACCTGCACAAACACCTTCACAAATGCAGCAAGCGGTTTCTGAATGGTTTTCAAATGAAATAATTTGTTGTTGTGCGCATAAAACCAGCAGACAAAAATGGCGGATCTTCAACTAATCTAATGGGTGGGAGCTTGACAAGTGCGGGGTGGTTCTATGCAAATTTCCTCATCCTGACGTCAGGATAAGGGAACCCAAAGGGAGTCCAAACGGGGTCCAAATGGCTCATAGAAGCATATGACACCAAAATCTTTCATTCGACTTTGTATGAGCAGTAGAGACCCAAATGGATGCAAAAAGTGAGTTTTGCATAATATATTCCCTTTAAGGTTTGAAAGAGAAACATTATGTCTGGCAAAAACTGAACACCATATGAACCTCATCCCAACTGTGAAACATGGTGGTGGCAGTATGACAGTATGAAGCTGTTTTCCAGTTCAGACAGCCTGCCATCATTTGATGGCTCTGCAGTGTATCAGAAAATTATGCTAAACACAAAAACTGTCCTTGAACTGAAGGTGGATCAAGACCCCAAACATACCAGTCTACCAAAAATTATTAAAGCAGAAGAAATGTATTACAGTGCAGTCATGCCAAAAAAGTCCACCATCATCACTAAGCTGAAGCAATTCTATAAGGAGGGTTTGGCCGAAATTCCTCCAAGTCATGGTGTAAGACTGATCAGCAGCTACAGGAAAAGCAATTTGTGTAATGAGGCTGTCTTTATCTATTTTTATAGCTTTGCTGAAGATCTGATCACATTTTACATTAAATGTAAGTAGAATGTGAATGACGCAAAAGGGATCACCTGGAAGAACATAGTTAAAATATTTTTGCAGTCTCCAAAAACAATTTCTTCCATACACTCATGCCTACATGTGTGATACTGCTGAAATTGGGTTAACATCACTCATTCTTGCTGTTGGTAGCAGATTTTTAACTGATGATTCTCAGCTTGATGCAAGGACCAGGCCTTGAGACCACAGGTGACCAATGGAAGGAACAGAAGTGTGGCTAGGGGGCCATTAGTCCAGAGATGAAACACCAACTAATTGCTGTTGCTACCCCAAGAGACTGACATATTGTCATTCCACGTATTGCTGTAATTCACTTCCTTGATGACTAACATTACCACAGATTAACCACATAGTGGGGGCAGAGATTATTGAAAGATTCCTAATTTAGTTATTTGGCTCAAAACTGGTTTTACACTGTTTGTACATTGTGTATCTGCTATTATTTGTGGTACACCAGTATAAAGGTTAGATTAGGGAAAATCTTAACAGGTATATCACACACTATAGTGGTAATAAAGACATTTGCAATGAGCATTTCCACTACTAACTGCGTAAAATAGGAAATAATTCCCTATCACTAACATGTTAGTAGCTTCACTTATGGTCCCTTTACTGGCCCATGTCATTCAGTAGTGCAAGTGTGTGTCTGAAATTGCGTCCTTGTCATTGATGCTGTATTTAAATGCCAGTATTGGTGCAGTACTAATGTTTCAGCAAGTTTCAGTCCACAAATCTCGATCCATCTTTAAATATATATTTGGAACAATATAAAGAAATTAAAATAAATAATAACAGCCGACACCTACTTCAAACCGCATTTTCTGTCCCCAATAAAGGTGGCATTAATTATTTTATAGAACTGATATATAGGAAGGCGTGTATGATTTGGTATAAAGAAAATAAAATGTTTATATTTTGATTCAAAGCAATGTAAAATATTTTTGCACAAGGATATTCCAGTACCATTTGCTCAAAAGACACGTTTTCAAATAACTAAGAATGTCCATCCATAATCCTTTCACCTCCTGCAGGCATTCCTGCCTTTCAGGTCAAAGGTCAGCCTTCTGCACTCATTCCCTATTCGATGTATCGCTCTCCTCTCCTTTAACATTCCCATCACGGATTACTGTGGGCAGAAAAATGACATTTCCAGTTATTTCTCTTCTGTCCTTTTCTCCTCTCATTCTTTCGGCTGGCCCGAGTTTCAGTGTGTTAATTAGAAGGCCTCGTTCCTCACTCCAATAAGAGCCACTGCTCACTAAAGAGCTGCCCGGACCCCTCCGCTGCTCCCACAAGCCTTTCTTCTCATCCTCCACTCAGGCTGCCGCTACAATTATTTCTATAATTGACCTCAACCGCAACCCCTGAGAGACCATTACAGTAATTCTACCATTGTTAAAGGACTGTCCTTCGACAGACTTGCAAAATAACATTGCATGAAATAAAAATAGATTTTTTTAAATTAATACTAATAACAATAAACAATTGTTGAGCAAGGTAGTATGCTTACATGTAGCCCACACACTCCCTCCTCCCTCCCTCTCTCACATCTAGCAAGCTGAAGGTTCTCCTCAAGGATATGCTTTTAGCAATCAAGTAGCTTTTGGTGCCTTACAAGAGTGATGCTTCACATCAATGTCACGGTGTGTCCTTGCTGTAGGGTATTGGCATCGGCCTCTAGATAACTCTATAGATGGCCTCACATTTGGAACATGGACTGTCTGACATATGCTGTGTGCTGAAATGGCCTCAGCTATTGGATTTTTGTCAGTTTGTTGGGGAAAAAAACTTACAGCAAGTAATTCAAGGCGGCTTTCTACTGGTACAACAGTCCAAGGTTTGCCCCTACCATCAAGAGTTCTCGAGATCGATCCTTAGTGATGCTATAGTCATCTGTGGCCAGGGGTCCGTGGGTGGGAAGGATGGCCTTCCTTCTTTCCCATCACCCAAAGCTGTCCAACGATGATGCTGGAGCTTCACAAGGAAGAGACCCTCCTCCAAGAATTCAAACACTAAAGTTAGAAGCAATTTGAAAACATGGTGGAGCTTCACATGGTGGAGACACTCCTCCAAGAATTCAAACCCTAAAGTATTAGTAGTAAGTAACTGAGATATTTTTGTACGTTTGCTGACAGACAGACCACTGTGTTAGCCCTACATGTCACACTGGGACAACACTTCGCGGTTCTTTATGTCAGTCAAAGGACCTCTTCTTGGCCATGCTGGACAAAACCTACCAGGGTCTCAGAGGAAAGTCTGGCTTGCAAGACCCAAACTTGACCTTACCTCAGAAACCTCAGGGGAACCTGCCAAATGTGTTGCTAGTGTCAAAATAATCATGTTCTCCATCATCAGGGGATGTTGGGTCTCCACCCGTCGGGGTCCCCACAAAGAGCTAAATAAAAGGCCGCACATTCACGCACTCCTGAGATCACTTACGGACATAATTCTCCACATCTCGCGGTTCTCCCTCGCTTTCTCTCCCTCTCACTCACTGCCTTCCTCGACTTTCCCTTGGCCCTTTATCTCTCTTTGTCTTCCTCTCTGACGCTCTCTCCTCCCCCTGGTCGCCTGCTCAATCTTTCTTATCTGCTCTCCTCACTTTCTCTCCTCCGCACCCCCCATTTATTCTCACCCTCATTTATAAGCAGCCTTCCGCGCAGTACATAAAGCGCCTCTATTAAACTGACGCAGCAGAAGAACCTGCAACAAATTGGCTGTGTTTTCTCCTGATTTTGCGCTTCGCAGCCATCTCAGGCATAAAAAAATATTTCAAAGAGAAAAAAAAAAAAACTCTTTCGGGAGCAAAGAGGAGAGAAAGGAAGATTGAGGGACCTCTCTCCGTGCACCATCGCTCCGTCTGCTCTTTTGCTGACTCGTCTCTTATCTTATTTCTCCTTCTGCCTCCTCTTCTTCCTCTCCTTCGGCTGCCCGTTGGCCATTGTTTTTTTTTTTTTTGCTTTCTTGATCGTGTACAACATTTCCAAGCGAGCGCTTGAACAGACGCAGTCAAAATGTTACGGGTACAGATCAGCCAAAAATCACATTTGCAACTTCCTCACATTCCCAAGTTTGCTTCTTTAGTTCCACACTGAAGCTACCAGGAGCTAATGTGGCTTCCAGCCAACCAATTAGCCACTGACAAACTGAAGGTCATTGTCACAACATACATATTTTAGTTGTTAAATTGTTGAGTAATCAAAGATGGACTTGTATAGTTATAGGCTTGGGGAAATGGAAAATCAATTGGTTCACTCTAAGATTAACCAATATTTTAATGGCTTCTTCCTTGTGTCCCAACCCTGTAATATCCATCACAATATGGTTTCTGACCATAGTGTGGAATTAGTCATTACTTAAAGGACACTGACCAGCTGCATGTTTTAGTACAAAGACAGTATAATCCCTGTTTATAGTGAATATCTGGATTTAGTGCATTTGTAATTGTTGTTATAGTTATTGTTAGTGAGAAGACCATGTATGTCAAAAGAGGAGAAATCATCATCCATTTAGTGGACACTGAAAAGTTATTCACAGGACATATTTTGTGCATGTATATTAGGGGTCACCAGAGCAGGATTAATATATTTGGATGGAAAACCTGGATTCAGGAGGTATATGCTTGTTAGTTATATTGGCCTTGTGGATCCAGTGCAAAACCTATGGATGCAAACCTCCCACATTGGGCGTTTGAGGTACAGCAGGAAATAAATATGTTGTTTTGTTGTGCAAGTTTGATTATCCACCAAACTATTTTTTAACCTCTGCCTGTCTTTGTCTTATCTCACATGGCCACCTGGGGAGGTCTGTCCATCCCCCTCTCTCCATTACGAGACTGCGGGGTGGCGCAATGGAGGGGGGAAAGTGAACGAAAAAGGGAGAAGAAGGGAGAAGGGAAGTACAAGGCAGCATCAAAAGCGACACGCTTCGCCAAATGCAGCGACGAAGAAAAAGGGGGCGCGAGGGATGACGGCAGGGATGAAAGATGACATTCCCACCCACCTGGGCTCTCAGAGATGCCTCGTTAAGGCACTGCGTTTGATGCCTGCCTTTACCGGGTGAAGAAAAGGAAGAAAAAGAGAGAAAGAGGGACAGAGCGGGGCCGCCTCGAGAGACCTAATTCCTTACATAACTGCTCAATAATAAATCAGCCCTGCTGCTGCTCCTGCGGAAAGGTGCAATGCCTGGAGTCACTGTTAAAGCGCTGGAGGATGAGGCAATGCTGCAGAACTGTTCTGGATCAAAGATCAGCTGGTCAGACAGGAGCAGGACCGTCTAGGAGTGATGGTTCAATTGTTTTGCCCTCGGATCCAGAGATGTTCAAAAGTTACTTCAGTCCAAGTCTAGCCTTGAGTCTCCATGGTATGTGTACGAGGCAAGTCTCCGATCTGTAGAGTGTGAGTCTGAATTGAGCCACTAGTCTCTGGGGTGCGAGTCCTGATTAGTCTTAACTCTCTCGGGGGCAAGTCTGAGTTGAGCCTTGAGCCTCTAGGGCACGTAAATATAGTAAATACAGGGCTTAAAATAAAGAGCAAACACAATTTGAAACAGTTGTAGTCCGTAAGTATGGTAGCTAGTGTAGTAGCCAGTCCAACTGAAGTCTTAAAGAAATGCAATTTCGAGTCTCTGAGTGCATGACCTTAGTTAAACTAGCAGTGCTCACTGAGCGTGAATGGAGTCTGAGTCACTTGAATCCCCATTTCTGCTCCAGTTTTGCGAGAAAAGATGTCACCTTAGGCCCTTCTGGTATGCCTAGATATGTCACTGATGGTGTGTACAATTGGCAGCCGATCCAGGTTTCAATCAAGCTGTTAGAAATGGCAAGCAGTGACGGCAGCTCAATACCAGGACTCTTTACTGCAAGTACAAATTTCTATTACGAGCCTCAGATAAAACACGTCTTTTATATGCCTGAAATGTCAAATTTTTAATCCAGATCAGTCAGAAAATGTTCGTGTGCACCGCGGTTAGCTATACTACTGGAATTCGACTGTGGCATTAGTAGGTTTTAGCATTAACCTAAAGGTGTCTCTTTTGTATGTTTTTTTTTTTTACATCTTACATTGTTTACTTTTTTTTGTCCAAACTCAGAGTGAAGGGTTAGAGTCATGGTTTGCCACTTTTTTAGTTAGCCTCCTGATGAATATGTAAGAGAAATCGATTTGTTTTTAGTGTGTAATGCATAATGCACAGTGAAAAGTGACACTGTAGACTGATACGTTTTGCTTTTTGTCTTTTTTAAAGATCACTTTATAGTGTGTTTAATACTGATTATGGGCAAATTAGATTGACATTTCTGATAAATCTGTTTAAAGTCTACAGTAATATCACTTCTTGGTATAAACATAGTGGTACATAGTGGGGTAATGTAGCCGGTACTCGATCCATTAAACCATGTCTAGATTGGCAATGACCATTGTTTCTGAAAACCAAACAACCATTTACATTCTGCTCCACTGAGTGGCCATGTTACAGTGTCTGGGAATTTGTCCTCACCTAGAAAAGTAAATGATTCAATTGTGTATCCGTAGGTCTGACTGATGGAGAGCAGTACAAAAGGACAAATCCCACATTGTGATCAATGGTCTATAATGGGTTTCACTTTGAGTGTGTGGGACTGTATGAGACACTGAGATGAGTATGACTGTCGTGGACTGCCCTGAGACCATTCCAACACTGAACGTTTAGCACTGCTGTGGCTCTAGCATCTGTTGCTTACCGTACACCAGCAGAGTGTAGTGGTCGGCGGCACGGCCATAGTTATTATGTGCCTGACACAGGTAGGTCCCATTATGGGACTGGCTGAGTCGGGACATAACAAGGGTGTTGCCGGACGTCTCTGCCCTCTCTGGCAGAGAGTCGTTCACTCGTGACCACTGGGTGTTACGTGGCCTGAAAAGAAAGAGAGAGAGAGAGAGAGAGAAAATCATAAGACATGCTGGATCTGAAATGGCTCCCTGTTAAACTAAACTCACTAGCAGCATATGTGCAGTATATCAGAAAATTCAATTGAATGCGTTTAAAGACTTTTTAAATACCACTTTGAGGCATTTTAATGCTGCTTGGAGCTCCACATTAAAGCTACACTTACAAACCATTGTGTGTGAGTGAGAAAATCGGGCAGACAGTCTTTATAAGCAAAAGGTCCTTTAACCAGTTTTACCACTATTGATCTGTGTCCTCTATGTTAACTTCACTCCAGAAATATGTCTGGCCAAGTAATTTTATGTAGGTCCAACTCAAGTCTCGAGTCTTTGAGGTGCAGGATCGAGTCAACTCTCAAGTCTCTGAGGTGCTAATCAGAGTCCAGTCTCTAGACCTTGAGGTGCGAGTCTGAGTCAAGGTTTAATTTCTGAGGTGTGAGTCTGAACCACCTCTCAAGTCTCTGAGGTGCTAGTCAGAGTCCGCTCTCGAATCTCTGAGGTGTGAGCCCAAGGCAAGTGTATAATCTCTGAGGTTTGAGTCTGAGTTAAGCCTCCAGTCTTTGACGTGCAAGTCTGAGCCAATTCTCCCGTCTTTCTGATGGAAGTCTGAGTAAAGTCTTGAGTCTCTGAGGGGCAAGTCAGCGCCAAGTCCCCAGTCTCAGTATTCATCTCTCTCGTGAGCTAACAGACAACTTACGTTAGGTAGTGCCTGCCATTTTATACATTTCACTTAATTAATCAGGATTCAAACAAAATTAAAATAAAATGGGGATCCCGAGTGGTGCAACTGTCTAAGCATTGGCCCTATCACCGAGGGACTGAGAGTTCGATCCCTAGTGGGGCTGTATCCATCTGTGGCCAGGTGTCTAATAGAACTCAACTGGCCTTGCTCTCTCTGCCCCCCCCCTCACTAGTCAGTGTATCAGCTGACAAACCAGAATGGGCAGTTAGTCTTCTCCTCCAAGTGTCCAATGATACTGCATTTTAAAAAGATGTGGTAGAGTTTCAGGTAACTCAGAGGAAGCACATGCTCGCCTTCACCCTGACAGTGGTGGTGGTACTGTGTGTTTAGGGAGTCACTAAATTTGGAGGGAAATCTGATTTTTAAAAAAATCTGTTTTGCCATCATAATGAAGCTGATCCAAAGATTTTTCCAGACTTTTTATTATGACCGTTTCTTGCCCCATTCTTTTTTGATTCACCCAAAGAAATGTTTCTCATTGAAGATAAAATAAGAAAGACAACAAACTGTGTTGTGTATTTTGACACTAAAAGGCTGAATCATAAACAACAGAACTTCCTCGATTTTAAACTGACATGAAACTGAGAAGCAAATGAAAAATTCAGTAGTACACAAAGCAAAGGCCCAGAAAGGGGAGGACCGAAAGAGACGTCGGGGACCCGAACAGACCAGCAGAAGACAGACTGTGGACAAAGAGTGTGGAGGGAAAGAGATTATGAAAACACACACACACACACACACACACACACATACACACGCACGCACATAAGCACAGGAAAAGAAAAGATCCTTCATTCTCCCTGGCTAGATTACAATCTCTCCATCAGCTTTGCCAATAATCCCACCGGACACTTTTAATTAAAGCCTGCCCAGGACAACCCCACGTCACACACCCACCCACACACACACACACACACACACACACACACACCCCCACACCCCCACACACCCACACCCACACACCCACACACACACACACACACACACACACACCCACACACACACACACACACACACACACACACACACACACACACACAC
>JBBPCX010067940.1:0-12710 GCA_037974365.1 Hydrocynus forskahlii | reverse complement strand
GTGATAAAAGCAGGGGAGGGGGCAAAAGGAGAAAGGGGGGGGGTTGCTGAGGGAGTGTGGTCCTCAGGGGGTGTGGTCCTCACACACAGGAAATGAGCTCACACAAGCACGACTGACATCACTCCTTTGAGATGTTCCCCGAGCCAGTCCACCCCTCTCACTCTCAGCCACACACACATGCTCAGACACACACACACACACACAGAAGTATAAAAGGAGAAACACTCTCCCAAGGTTGAACTTTCAGGGAAGGGATCCTCATACTTTCAACTTCTACACTCTGCTAAGTGTTCTTTCTTCTCTATCCTATTTTATTCTTTGTTTTATTTATTTGTTACTACTCCTCTATGTGTTACTGCTACAGAAAATGTGCTTTACACCTAGACCTGTTCACATATCTTACAGTCCGAGAAGATACCGTCCCGATCGCCATGGGAGGAGTCACAGTAACCTCAATCAGCTGTTTTTTTTTCTCCACAGCCTTCTACAGTGGTTCATGGTGGTCTGTGGAATTGCCAATTCTGCATCAAGAAAAAGCTGACTTCATCTCTGGACTGGCGTCTCTCCACTCGTTTTACTTCCTGGCCCTATTCCTAGTCCAGCTGCTCTCTCCGCTGCCCTTTCCTTCTCTCACTGTCCTCGCACTACAGGCAGAGGTTTGCTTCTCTCACATAGGTGGCGTTTTATGCCTCTCAGTCTTTCCCGGCTCAACATCTCATCCTATAACATATCCAACTAAGCTCTGTATCATTGTCCTTTATCGCCCACCTGGTCCACTGGGTAACTTCATTGATAAACCTGAGCTCATTTCCAGTTGATGACTCTCCACTTATCATCAAGCCACCTGCCAGCCAGAGACCAGCCCATGCTGCCCAGTTTCTTGGCTGCTCATCTCTCTCTCTCAAGGATGTGTCACTGCTCCTGATGTCCAGCAAACACACCACTTCACTGCTCGACCTTATACCATCAAGTATGCTCCAGATGATATCTTTGGATCTTTGGTCCCATCTGCTTTCAATTCTGCAGTGATCACACCAATTCTGAAGAAACCCAGGCTGGACTCCTCAGATATCAACAACCACAGATCAGCATCTCTTCTCCCCGTCCTTTCCAAAGTCCTGAAATGTGTTGTATATAACCAACTCAACATCTTTCTTTCTCAAAACAGGCTTCGGGACCCTCACTAGTCTAGGTTCAAGGCTGTACATTCTACTGAGACTGCTCTACCGGGTGTCTTTGAAGAACTTCATGCAGCCTGATCAGCCTACAAGTCTTCTGCTCTGATTCTTCTTCAGATCCTCCTGGCTACTCTCTCCAACCTTGGGATACTGGGCACAGCCTGGCAATGGTTTGCATCCTACCTTGATAACCGGAAGTACCAGGTAGCATGGCAAGGTTCCCAGGCTGCCCCGGGAGTCTTGGTTCTCTTGGTAATGTTATAGCCTCATACGGCTTTTCCTACCATTTTTAAGCTGATGACACTCAATTTATTCTCTCTTTGCCCTTCAGGGACAATCAGGTCGGGAACCGCATATCTCTGACTGCCTTGCTGACATCTCCTTTTGAATGATGGGCCACCACCTCAAGCTGAATCCCAGCAAGACTGAGCTTCTTTTCATCAAAGAGAGTACATCACCAAACAACGACCTCACCATTTCTTTTGAGAACTCAGTCATCATCCCCTCAAAGAAGGTAAGAAATCTTGCTAGATGAAGAACTGTCACTCTCGTCACACGTTGACCACCTCTTCAGGACATGCAGATACCTTCCTTATAGCCTCAGAAGAATCCGACCCTTTCTCACCACTGAAGCTACACAGTTACTCGGCCAGTCTCTGGTCATCTCTAAATTGGACTCTTGCAACTCTCTACTAGCTGGACTTCCACTGAAGGTAACGAGACCACTTCAGCTGATCCAGAACGCAGCTGCAAAGTTAGTCTTCTGAATGAAACTGAATAAAACTGTTTGAAAGTTAGTCTTCTTGTATTCCTTAGCGCTCTGCAAACGTTTCTCCTTGTGAGCATTGGTTAGTGGTGGCCGAAATACAGCTTTACACACAACTGCAAGCCTCTGGAATCTCAAGAACCTCTCGATGCAGGATACTCCAGAGGCTTGTAGTTGTGTGTAAAGCTGTATTTCGGCACCAGCAGCTTCTAATACCTGCTTCCTGCTCATCAGTCGCTTTTCAACAGCTGTTCTCTTAATACATTGCAATTGCCTGACAGAAACTTTGCTTGACATGCCTTTATCTGAACCCCTTCCTCTCTGAATCACACAAAAATGGTTTAACAGTACTATGATCTCACTTAAGTTTTCGTGAAATGCCCAATGTTTTCATTCCTTTCGCAAGGTATTGCACTATTCCATGTTTTACATCTGCTAAAAGATCCTTCTTTTCCCCATACTGCATGAAAACTGTGATTTGCTTAATAACGTATAAAAATAAAAATCTCTTTAAGTAGTTTCTCACTGATTAGACTCACCTGGGAAAGTAATTATCACACCTGTCTGAGATTGATATCAGTGATCAAAACAGACAGTAGAAACAACACAAGCAAAAACTTTCACAGAAAAACTAAAACCCAAATATTTATTTAACTAAAATCCTACATGCATAATAATTTGGAACACAGTGTATATATGTACATATAACTGTGCAAAATACACACTTTATATTTTGAGTATTAGGGGGTCTGTCGGCTCAGCATCCACAATATACAATATCCTGGATATCAGCAGATCAACTGAAATGACAAAAGAGTAAACTTCTCCTGTTACTTTCTCCTCATTGAGTCCCCCTTGGATTTCTTAATATCTTGCTTTGAATCACTTGGTGGTGCAAAAATACTATTTTATTCCTGTCAGACTGTCTATTCTTTGGCATACTGAGTATTTTAATTAAAGAAATGGGAACAAATGTTTTACTGTGACAGGCTGCAAAGTGCCTAAAGGTACGAGGTGCCTGGATAAAGGTTCCAACCACTGAGCATTCAGCACCACCAGTTGAGCTGGGCAGTATGACCAAAACTTTATCACATATTTTTCAAAATTTTACCCGTTTCATGGTACAGGATGGTTTTAGAACTCCAGCGGCATGGATCTTTCATAAATTGGTCGTCGCACAGCAAAACAACTCCTTTCATGGAAGTTCCACTGTTCTTTTGTGAATCACATGACTTCAGATGGTTTGCTGTGTTCTACATTGGATTGGGTTCCATGTAAAGTACTCTGGGCTGCACTCTGATCCATGGTATCTGCTGTATAAATAAAGTTATTACTATTACTTGGCTAAAATATTTTTGTCTAATGTATTCACTCTGTTGGACTAAATGCTATATTTGTCTGCGCCGTGACATAAAGAGCTACCTGCTAAAGGCTAAACACAAGTATGTTTCTTCATAATCTTTGTCCCGTTGATGTACAGAATCATACACATATCGTCAGAATCACAAGACCTCGTACTAAACACAGGTATTTTAATATTACTGTATATGAAAGTATTTTTTTAAAAATGACATGCACAAAAAAGCTAAAAATTACACAAAAACACACTCGCTAAAAGTAATAATTTACGCACTATAATCCACATGCTGTTTATCTGACATGTCATGATTCTCACATGGAGCTTCACCGCTCGCTCAAATCAAATGTTCCCTTCCCCTAGCAGTTCAGCAGTGAAAAAGGTCCACCCCTTAAACAGTTTCCAGTTCCGCCCGGTTCCGAACGTTCTTTAAGCTATTTAAACCGGTATTGCGGTACAAGAAAACATTATATCATAAAAATAATAACTGTTTTTCGGTATGAAACGGTATACCACCCAGCACTAATCACCAGGGATAATAATCACGGGCCTAATCATCTGGAATGACCTGCACCTGCTTCTTCAGGGGTTCAGGCCTGTTAGATGCGCTTTGTTATGCCTGAATGATTCATTAATTGATTTGTTCCTGTTACTTTAATAAATAAGTGAATAAATAACTAAATAAATAAATAAACACACACACACACACACACACACACACACACACCATCTAGTACTGGAGTATTCATGTACTTGGCTAGCTATCTTAAACAATATTTGCTAAGATTATCTGGAGTACTAAAAAGTACTCAGAAACACCAAACAATGTACATGTCAGAAAAAAACCCAAAGCAGTCAAATAGGACCATGTGCCCTCTTTAAGAACCAACAACCTTCACAATAAACTCAAAAAAGTTCATTGTAATATAATTATAATATATAATAAATATGATCATATTTGAAAGTTCTACTTTAGATCATCCCAAAAGTGTTCAGTGTGGAGCTTCACCATGCCCAACTGAGCACGCTGAACACAGAACCTACCAGTACACAGACACACACACACACACACACACACACACACACACACACACACACACACACACAATGCTGAGGCCTTCAGTTTGGGCCTTATTAAAGATGATCTTCTTCTGCATTATGCATGACCAGTGTGAAGTGCTGCACTGAAGCTTTGACATTTCCAGAACGTTCTGCATATTTCCACAGTGGAGCAACGGGAGGGACCCGTACACACACATACACACACACACACACACACACATAAACACACACACGCACACAGCTGTGTTGTAATAATATGCCCCATACGTATTATATATATGTAAGTATCTACATGTAATAATAATATGTTCAAGTACGTATGTATTTGAAATAATAATATGTTCCACATGCATTATACATGTTCAGCTGCATCCTTGCTTTCCAGTGGATTTCCCACATTCCTGCAGACACACACACACATACTCAGCGTCTGGTCTGACTGGCAGCTGCACACAGCCAATTAACACCCTTCAGATTAGCCCACACACACAGGATTCATATCCAACCCCAGAAACACACAGCTGGTGCAGGACACACACACACTCACTCACTCACTCACACACACACAAACACACACTCACACACATACAACCAGCACAGAGCGGAACGAAGAACAGGACGAGTGAGTAAAGTGCTTAGATCCTGATATAAGTGGCCGATGTAGTGTGTGAACACTCCCCCTCCGATATAGACATACCAGCCTCATTCAAAATCCACCCTTTTTGTGATGTCACAAAAACAAATTTATGAACATATAGCCATCCATTCAGCCTACAGCAGTTCCGCTGATGTAATCATACTAATATTGTGAGAAAAACTGTAGAATAAACACTGTAGGCAGTGCCCGTAGGATACAAGCCCTTTAAAGTGCAGGAGCTAAATGGGAAAGTATTTGAGAGGGCACACACAAACAACACAAATAAACTAGTCACACACACACACAATCTTACTTTAGCCGTAAAAGGAGAAGACAGGAATGCTTGCATTTTTCTGCTCTTCCTGACTGGAGGACTAGAGAGAGAGAGAAACAAAGAGAGAGAGAGAGAGAGAGAGAGAGAGAGAGAGAGAGAGAGAGAGAGAGAGAGAGAGAGAGAGAGAGAGAGAAAGAAACAGAGAAACAGAGAGAGAAACAGAGAAACAGAGAAACAGATAGAGAGTGAGAGAGCACAGGCGGGGAGCGGGAGTATGGGATGATTATACTAATTCCTCTAACAAATCACTGTATTAATTAATAATCAATTAATTAATCAATTATCAACATTCTCCTTCAGTTCCAGTGAATAAATTATGTTGGGCTGAAACAAGATAAACAGTGAAGTAAAAGATCAGACGTCAGTATCAAACCTGCAGCGCTAAATGCAGTACAGGACTAAGAAAATCAATAAATCAGGACAAAATTATTGATAATTATCCATATTCATGTCAGTATTTCAAAGCACTTTTTTATGGTAACATGCAGTCAAACTGGTGACAGTTTCGTTCAGAAGCTCTTCCATCTTATGAAGGTTATTAACCAGTTCAGAAGGTGGTGGTGGGTTTAAGCAGCTTATCAGAGCAGCAAGTGTGTGTAATCAGACTCATGATTAGTGTTACTGTTACATGAGAAACACACACACACACACACACACACACCATGTTAAGTGAAATTTCAGCTCTCTGCATAAGGCTTTCTAACCGGATTTCCATGCTTGATACTTTATTTAGCCTCAGATTCACACACTGCAGTTCAGAGCCCTCACTGATTCTCTGACTTCTCAATACACAGATTCACCTTCACACTGATTCAATGACTCATCAATACACACATTCACCTTCACAACAATTCACCATCATACCGATTCACTGACTCATCATTACACAGATTCACCTTCTCACTGATTCACTGACTCGTAATTATAAGGATTCACCTTCATACCGATTCACTGACTCATCACTACACAGATTCACCTTCTCACTGATTCACTGACTTGTCATTATAAAGATTCACCTTCACACCAATTCACTGACTCCTCAAAACAGATTCACCTTCACACCAATTCATCATACCGATTCACTGACTTGTCACTACACAGATTCGCCTTCACACTGTTTCAGTGACTTGTCAAACCAATTCATCATCACACAGATTCACCTTCACACATTCACTGACTTATCGTTACACAGATTTTCTTTCACAGTGATTCACTAACTCAACATTACACAGATTCACCTTCACCTTCACACTGATTCTGTAAGTGTAAGTGTACCTTTGTGATACATGACTGCAGCACATAGTTTGAATAATACAAAATTGTTCTATGCATTTAACCAACTCTCCAAGTGAAGCAGTAGGCAGCCAGGAATGTGGGCATGGTACATTGCTCAAGAGAACCTCACGGGTGCCATTAGCAATCTTGTGATTCAAACCCACGACCTTCTGATCACAGGGGCAACACCCTAATCGCTAGGCCATATATGTTTATTATACATGTTTAGCTGTTTTAGTTTAATCATGATTTGAACACACAACCTTCTGATCTGAGATCAGTCACGCTCCCATTGTGCCACAAGCTCCCACAAATTTATTTGTCCTGTGGATTCAAACCGGTGATCTTCTGATTCAGGGACCAGCACTCTACTGCTGCATCACATCTTAACATCACATGATTCGCAATCATACCGATTAATCATCACATTGATTGACTACAATACCGATTCACCTTCAGACAGATTCACCTTCACACTGATTCACTGATTTACTATCATATCATCATACTGATTCACCATCACATTGATTCACTGATTCCTCATCACACTGATTTGCCATCATACTGATTCACGTTCACACTGATTTACCTCATACTGAGGCACTTGAACATCCTGTACTGAATCACAGTCCCCCTGAATTACTACTTCACCATCACGCAGATTCACCAAATCATTATCACTCTCATTTACTCATTCACCATTACACTGATTCAGTGATTCACGATGAAATTGATATAGCAGCATATAATTCACCGATCTCCTTCCCCAAACCCGCAGCCTCACCTGCCAACACACCCTGGATTGACACCTGCCACACACACACACACACACACACACACTGATGCTGTGCAACAGCCCCCAGTGAGGAAAGAGACGACAACCCATAAAAGACCATCACTGTATAAATGCAATAAAACTGAGTGCACATATATATTCACATCTGACTTCCAGAATACCAAACCTCCACAGTTCTCCACTGACCACAGATCAGTCGATCAGTTGAGACACGTTTGGATCCAAAATTATCTCCTTTAGTTCAGAACTGGAGTTACGAGGCTAACGTTGCTAACACTAGAAGTCATGAGTTATCAGATTAAGTCCAGCTCCTCACACCAAACTAACGACAGAGGAAAAAACATCTAATTCAGCAGAGAATATGTTATGAAGCTGTGTGTGTGTGTGTGTGTTTGTGTGTACTGAGAAGAGGAGGTGTCTGTGCATGTGTGATGCGTTCAGGTTGTGCAGGTGTGAAATTCATGCCGACGGTGCAAAATCAAGCAAGTGAAATTAGAGAATTCCACTTTATGCAAGTGAGAACCAATCAGCTTGGCGTGTTCACTAAAATCTGATCAAAACTATGGAGGTTACATGGTTTGCGGTGATGGTACTGCAGGTGGACTGTAGACTGCCTTTCCACGAGAAAATGCAAAATCTGATTGATCGGTTGCTATGGTAAGCGATGTGGTTGCTAGAGTGCTGCTAGGTGGCTAATAGAGTACTGCAGGGGGTTGCTAAGGTGTTGCTAGGTGGTTTGGGTTTTTTTCAATTTTGTAATCATTTCAGGTTTGAAAATATAATAAAACATTTACAATAAAATAATTACATAGCTATAAGAATGAATTAATTGTACTCTTTTACTGGACCGATTCCACCAATCCAAGCGCTACAATAAAATCAGTATCTGAGACCCCCTCGGTCAGGGAACTGTCCAGCAGAGACTGTGGTGGTCTGGTCAACTGAACACACACACACAGTGGTTGATCTCTTTCTCTGCAGATCACTGTGCAGACAAACCCTTTAACACACAAAGAGCCCCATATTTACACTATTACTCACCCTCTCTCTCTCTCTCTGTTTCTCTCGTCCTTCTCTCTACTTTCTCTCTTTTCTCCCTCTCTTAGCCTTTCTCCCTCTTTTTTCTCTCTCTCTCTCTCTCTCTCTCTCTCTCTCTCTCTCTCTGTAGTAGTAGAAATAGTGTTTCATAGGTCCAGTGGGTAAAAGCGTGCACACACACACACACACACACACACACACACTCAGAGCAGAGGTCAGATGTTTGCTGCTTTCTCTCTGAGTCGCTTCACTCCGAAACAGGAAACGGCTCTTTTCCTTCAGATTCTTCACATTTTTCTCCGCTGGGTAACACACACACACACACACACACACACACACACACACACTCTTATCCAGCCGAGGCCATTTATAGGCAGTGGTCCGAACTCTTTCCCATGTCCTGCTCTGAACACACTCCAGTTCACCTCCATCCAGCTCAATTACAACAGGACACACACACATTCTCGTATACACACACAGACACACACACACACACGTGATCAGCCTTGTCCCTCCTTCAGCAGCACCTCCAGCCTGAGTTAAACACTAATGAAATAATCAATGGGGCATAAAATCACAGAGCAAACAGAACACACACACAGTCTGAATGGCCTTTACTGTGTGTGTGTGTGTGTGTGTGTGTGTGTGTGTATGTGTGTGTGTGTTTAGAGCTGCTAATATTTTATCCCTATCCAAAAATGTATTGCATTTTGTGTTCAGACCCGATCAGGGAGGGATGTATCTGGGCTCCGTCTCAGGGAGGGATGTCTCATAGCTCGTCCATCTGACTATGTATCCATCCACCTGCTTATTCATCCGTCCATCAGTCTGTCTTTCTGTCCCTCTGTCTGTCTATTTGTCCATCCGTCTGTCTCTGCATCCGTCTGTCTGTTGGTCCGTTGCTGTGTCTATCTGTCCATCCATCTCTCTGTCTGTACCTCCATCTCTCTTTTCAGTTGTTCATCTGTCTCTCCCTCTGTCCATCTTTCTGTCGCTCTTTCTGACCATCCATCTGACTGTCTCTCTCTCTGTCTGACTGTAGTGTATTTCTTTCTTTCATCTTACAGAATTATTTATTAATCTCAGTGTTTTTGTTCTGAGGTGGAGACTGAAAACACACACACACACACACACACACACACACAGGAGCTATTACATGTTCACATTTGTCCACTTGACACAACAGATGAGCTTGTTTTGGCTCAACACCCCACTCCGAACCCTTAAAGATTCCCAAACCTACAGTCCAGGATGTCTGTGTGGTTCTGGAGCGGAGATTGTCAGGAGTGTTCTCCTGTTCTCACAAACTGTTTTCTATACAAACTTTACACCACCTCCACAAGCTGGTCTGACTACAAACCTCTGGAAGCTCCACAGCTCTCAGGAATCAAGGGACCCTGCACTCACCGTCTTGAGCTGCACGATACATTGTTTGTAAAGTAAAGTAAAGTAAAGGGGCCCCTTATAGTCACAAGTGAACACACCACAGCGCACAGTGTGAACAATGTAAAATTCTGTCTCTGCATTTAACCCATTCACTGTTAACCGTTATCACAACATCGGTCTCCGCAATACTGTTATCACAGAGGGTTCCAATATGCAAATGAGCCCCTAACTAATTACAGCTCCAGGTGAGTTACTGGATGTTCTGATGAATCGCAGTCTTCATGTAGTTCATGTAAACAAAAGTCTAATTATTCTGGCTAAACTGTAGCCAGAATTAGGAGATGTGTTTATATGTGCTGGTTTTGTGACTATGGTTTGAAAACAATATTTACAGACTTCAAGCCTTTTAATTACAGGAAAGTGATGACAAGGGCCTTTTAATGCATCGAAAAGCATTGAAGTAGCAGTAAAATCGCAATACTTATACTTTGTCCATATCTGGCAGCTCTAGACTCATCATTCTCTTTGACACACTAAAGCTCCTCTAGTTCCGAACAGAAGCTCCACGCCGACTCAGCCACAAGAACACTGAATTTCCACTTACCTCATCAAAACCGCTGTCCTCCTTCTTGAAGGCTTTAAAGGAAAAAAAGAAGAGAAGAGAAGTCAGTTCCCCGCTTACAGACGACTGACCGGGCAGCTGAGCGGCCAGCCAGGTTCCTGGTGGTATTAAAGCCTGCAGCAATTTAGCCACACTCGCTCACTTTTTCCAATCAGAACAGAGCTCATTTGCATTTATCCTATGGTCTGTTTGTCCTGAGGGGTAAAGAGAGGTTGCATGGGGTGTGTTGCGCTGGGGTGGGGTGTAAGGAAACTGTAGAATACAGGCTCTTCAGTGCATGTCATCCTGTTAGTAACAAAAGTGTGAGATTTTTTAATGTCAATAAAACCCAAAGAGAGTCTAGAGAAACATTGTGTAAACCCAAAGAGAGTCTGGAGAAACATAGTTTAAATCCAAAGGCAGTCTGGAGAAACACAGTTTAAACCCAAAGAAGGTCTAGGGAAACACAGTTTAAACCCAAAGACAGTCTGGAGACACACAGTTTAAACCCAAACACGGTCTGGAGCAACACAGCTTAAACCCAAACACAGTCTGGAGAAACACAGGCAGTCCATCTGTCTCTCCATCCGGCCATCCGTCTGTCTGCCTATACGTCCATATCTCTCTATATCCATCTGTCTCCATCCGTCTGTCTGTCTCTCCATCCGTCTGTCTCTGTCCATCTGTCTATCCGTCCGTCCGTCTCTCCATCTGTCTGTCTCTTAATCCAACCATCTGTCTTTCCATCCATCTATGTATTTCTCAGTGTTAGAACCTGACTGTAGAAACTGGCTCTATGCACCTCTAAAGATCAATCTTTCTCTCTAGGCTCTTCTCATTTAAATAAAATATATTTTCCTCAGATTAGGTATATTAATTGTCTATTTCTCATCATTGTCAGTGGTATAAACTAGAAACTGTATGAACTGTATAAACTTAAAGGTAGCATTTTTCGACAAGGCAGCATAAAGGTCATATTTTTGATTGCTGTGTCCATTACAGCACATGAACAGTGCATTTATGTGCATAATTTAGATTCATTAATCAGAGAGTTTGTAATTAATTTGATTTATTTTTTTTAATCATGTGATACCCCGAGTATATATATATTAGGGCTGTCGAATTAACCCGTTGATTTTGACCAATTAATCACAGAAAAAAATGAACACTGAATAAACACACCACGTGAACTTAACCTGGTCTGGCATTCCGTCGAATCATGCTACCCACCAAGATTAGCTACCGTGCCCTTCTGTGCATGTGCAGTTCCACAATCTTGAGATGCAGTGCCACATCTGTGCTACCAACGGACACTGGCAACTGTATACATAAACAAAATTCTATGTCTATAAAATTTTTCCACAGGGTAGCCTGAATCGATAGACTCTGCTGTCGATTTGCGCTTTGGTAGCATTTTTCGACAAGGCAACATAAATCGCTGGACACCCTGCTTCTGCTACACGGTAGCGTTTCTCAGTGTTAGAACCTGATTGTATAAACGGGCTCTATGGACCTCTAAAGAAGTATCTCCTCATTTAAATAAAATGTATTTTTCTCGTATTGTGTATATTATTTGCGTACTTCTCATCGTTATCAGTGTTATAAACGGACTGTATAAACTGTATGAACTTTAAGGTAGCATTTTTCGATAGGGTAGCACGAATCAATAGACTGCTTATATATATTTTAAATAAAATTTTCAACAAGGCGGCATAATTCATCAGAACACCCATGCTTGTATGTATATCTACACCTCATAGATGGACTTAGTTCTATCACTGTTCTTGCTGAAGCATTTTTTTCCCTCAGCATATTAGGTCATATATTTGATTGCTGTGAACCGTGCAGAAACAGTTACTAAATGAAGAAACATTGAAAGTCTGTAATATTGATTATTCATTCACTCATATACCAAAATGAATTGAAACTTGTAAACACTTTCACAGCTAAAAGTATATGTATAGATATGGGTGGTTGACATATTTGGCTGAAAAACGTTTTTTTTTTTTAAATCTCAAATTTATGTCATGGAAATCATTTGGTGATATTCTACCAAATATATATATTTTCTTGTAGGGTTGGTCCTGAAATGTATATTTATTCACTCGTTTATTGCCAGAGTGACGACAACTGTCATACGGTGTGACATGAATGTTATTGTGTGTTAAAATAAAAAAGTCTTATAGTGTTTTAATGTAAAACAATTTATCCTGATTCTTTATCATTACTCTTTAAAAGTATAGCATTTTTATGTGCAAATATGTTACATTTTGCATTATT
>JBBPCX010067939.1:0-12710 GCA_037974365.1 Hydrocynus forskahlii | reverse complement strand
TATATATATATATATATATATATATACACAGGAAAGGTTTGGCATTACTTATTTATAAGTAAACAGCTTGCTGTTTAATATATTAAGCTGTGAAACAACAAGAAGTGTGTATTTGTACAGCTGTAAATCTGTTTAAATAGGTATAAACTACCTTCAGTGGCTTGAAGAGTTTTTAGCTTGCAGGACAGCATTTAACCACAATCAAATGAATGCATTGCCTGTCACATTACTATCAAGGTAATTCATATAAGTGTAACGCTAGCTTTCTTAGTCTCAAGTTTGCTTTCATTTTTTCTGACTATCTGACAAAGTGGCTGTGGTAGCCTGTTCCGTTTTAAATTATGTAACACAAAATAAACAGCGATGATCAAAAGGAGAAAAAACAGCTATGATCAAAAGGAAACCAAGACAAATTCAGTACCTTGCAGTATCATGCAAAGGATCAAATAAGCCAAAAAACCATTCACAAGAATTGGGGGCAAATAACAATGGTCCTGGCCTGGCGAGCACTTCGCACTATGGGTTCCAATGCAAAACACAGTGTCACTGAAAAGCTGTGTGCTAAAGTGACAGATTCTACCCCAGATTTATTTTGCATGCAATCTCTCTTTCTACCTCACTTGCTTGGACAAACCTTTTGGAATGTAAATGACCCCGCGCCTTGTGGATTTGTATCATTCATGTGCGTCTCTCAGATTTGTTTAAACATAATCAAGCTCGGTGCAGAACTGCCTCTCGCAGTGCTAGGGCTCTGGGTGGCACATCACGCTTTAATTAACCGAGTCTAATTCAAGTCTATGGAGATGGCGTTTTTAATCACGGTGGAGAGGATGCATAATCAGATTGAAAAAGATTTGCTCGCGTGATGCTGAGGAATGAAGGGAGGGCGTGGAGAGACTTCACACAATCATTTATGCCTGCCTCGTTTATTGGATACACCCTCCCGGTGCTGAGAATTGGCCACACAGGGAATACCAACATGCACAGAATACAATTAGAGAGGCTGAGATGGACACAATCCACTGCGCAGCAACAGTCTGGGTCGATGCATAAAAGATGCCATTTTTACTTCTGGTTTTTGCTTTCATTACAAATTAAGATTAAAATTACAGGTTAAATGACAGATTACTTGAGGTGTGTTAAGAAATATGAAATATGACACATTCAAGGCCATTATATCGGAGGGCCTGCAGCAATATTTTGAATGTCTCCTGCAGATTTTCACCTTATCTTATCTAACATTAAAGTATTTATCAATTGAATGAAACTAAACATTCAGTTGAATGCAACGTATTCTATTAAATCGAATCTTAAACCTGAATCTAAACCCAACCCTAACCTTAATTTTGAAAACTTACACCCGGTTGTAAAAGGTTGTAACAACAATAGTGCCTGGAGACAGGTGGATCCTCAAGGGGTTAGAGAAGCTCATGTTATGTGGCATGAGTTTTAAACCCCCAAAATTCAGGGCTCTAGCGTTGAAGAAAGGGAAAGAGACTGATAAGTTCCACCTCAGGCTGCGAGAAAACCTGTTATTGTCTATCACTGAAAAACCGATGAAGAAAGGTCCAAAATTCTGGAGAGATTAGGAAAAAGAGTAAGTCAAGCTGTTTGTTTGATTGCTTCAGACCTCAGCCAGACCTCAGTACGATCAAGCTGTGAGACGTCTTCGTTTCAGACTACTCAGATCCATGGAGGTCCCATCTTGCAAGTTGCAGCACTTTATAGCATCAATATTTACAGCAGCCATTAACATGTGCTGCCAACATCTTGGTGCCAGATACCACAATACTCCATCTTGTGGAGTCCATGCCTTGATGGGTCAGGGCTGTTTTGGTGGCACAACAGGAATCTACATGATATTAGGCTAGCAATTTTAATGTTATGGCTGACCAGTGTAAGAGTAAGTAAGGTTGCTATAATTATAAACTATGAATCCGCTTTGGAACTCATCAGCTAACCACAATGTGATGAGGGGATTTCTGAGAACAACAGTTCCATTCTCTCACAGACTCAGGGCTAATTCATATGCTAATGGTAAACAACACATTCTCAGGGGTGTCCTATCCTCTTGGTGCTTGCAAATTAACTGTAAAAGTAAAACCACACAGCGTACCTCGAGTCATCTTAGTTGACTTTACAGGAACTCACAGTGTTTGCATTTCGAGTTAAAATTAGCTATTAAAATCGATGCCAAAACATTTGTTTTCACCCAAAAAACAGGAGCTTCTGATAGAAGAAAATAGAGCTTATGGCAATAACCAGTGAGCCTGAACAAGCTGGGCTGCCCAGTTTAATGCACATCCTCCTCAGAGAGTTGGACTCCGTGATGCTTCTAAATTTTGAGCGCTGGTGTGAAATGCTTACTTCAGATTCATGGTGCCACATCTTTTTGCGTCTGTTATACAAGGGGGATGTATGATGGACAGGGAGGCAGTCTATGGTGGAATTTTACTGGGAGAAAGGCACACAGGGAAGCCACTGGAATCACTTCAAACACCATTGTGCTGTGGTGGCCTATGATAAGAAACCCACCATTCCTGCGTAATGTGAACTAAGAGATCAGATTGGATCAAAAGCCCCATGTTAAAATAATAAAATGTGGCATATTGCATTATGTAGCAAATACAGTCAGAATTATAACATGACCAATTTTATATTTTTAGCATTTTTAATCTCTCTGTATGTTTTTTTGTTGGTAAATGCCATCTGTTCTGATTGGCCGTCCCATATTGTGTCACATTCAAGAAGCATTCCAGGCTGAAACACTCCATATAACTCTTATATGTAAGTGTTTAACATATTCAGAACAGGGTGTGTTTTGTAGCTTAGTTTCAATATATTCAGTGTATGGAATGGGCTATGCTTTGAAACTACATTTTGTTCTGCTTTGAAATGCTACGTTGTGAAACCTTAATATTCTTTACTTACTACATCAAACTTTATAATGCATCATACTATAAAACAAAATTAACAACATTAACAAGTGGATAGACCCGTGAATTTAGTTTCTTCATTAATGTACAAAACATGATGAACCTGATGAAATGCACAATAATCTATGGCCATTATTGTGAATATGAATGTTGTTTTACATTTACATCTAAAAAAATAAAATGCAGTTAGAGACAAAGAGAGAACAATGTCAAAGACATGCTGGGGTTCACTGAAAAAAAAAAACGTGGAAACTGTGAGAACACTGTGGGTGTGAAATCACCTCAAAATACAGAGAACTCAGTGCACCCTGTATTGATTTAGGCTCAGTCAAAAGCGCTTTTAATTTTCTTTGATAATGACTCAAGTATTAATCCTTGAAATTGTCTACTGTCTATTACAGCGCATAAGAAATATGGTCATATGAGCAAAGAGTGCTCTGCAAAACATACCTGGCCACATGGTTGACAACGGGTGCAAAGTTTGTGGGTCCATAAAGCTGGACAGTCTTCAAGCTCTGGTGGTAAGCCTCCAAAATCCCTTCGATACCGTTACAATAGGGGTTTTCAATATTGCCGTTCTGTAAAGAAGAAATCCGTCACTGCACTTTCGCCTCAGGTAGTTCAATCAGTGTAAAGCTGCTTTCATGAGGGATGTGGACTGGGATTGGGACAAATAAAGTTCTTTGAATTGAACTGAATTGAATACTTACATGTATTATGCCATTACTCCATACTCTTCTATAGACAGTATCTTTTTACAGGCAAATGTTTATCTTATTTTGTTTACCTCACAGTGCAGTTAATTGTGTCATATGAAGCTACTGGATATCCACATTTAGAAAACTATGTATGTATGTATGTATGTACACCAATCCACCACAACATTAAAACCACTGACAAGTGAGGCTACAAAAATTATTTTACGTCATGGAGGCCAGCTGCGTGCGCTTCACTTATTTGGGGAATAGACTGTACCATGGTGCATTATGGGTAAAGTAATGCTCTGAGCAATGTTCTTCTGGATTCTGGCATTCATGTGGATGTTACTTTGGTAAACATCTACACCCAACTAAACACTGTTTAAGGCTGGGGCCACTGTCAGCTGGATAATGCCACACTGCAAAAATGTTCAGAAATGATTTGAGGGACATGACAGAGGTCAAAATGTTGAAATTCCCCAGATCTCAATCTCAATCTGACCTTTAGAGGTGTGCTGTGTTATCTGAACCAAGATGTTAGCAGCAGATCCTTCAAGTCCTGTAAACTGCGAGTTATGCCTGCCGTAGCTAGGTCACATCCCACAAACACTCAGTCAGATAGAGGAGGAAAATTACAAAAATTGAGCTCTCTGTTATGGTGCAGATATTATAGCACACCTTTAGATGTGTTATGGAATCCATGCCTTCTTAGGGACGCAGATGGTTTTAATGTTATGGCTGATATCTGTATGTATGTATCTGTCTAATATTATTATTTTACCAAACTCAACTTACCATGAACTGCCTGCACACTTCTCCACTCTATATGTATCGGGCCTCTTGTTAGTACTTTTCATTGATTAAATATTTGTAAAAAGCATTTAGAGCAAATATTTGTTAAAAGCATTGATTTATTAATAAAATTAAAATGGGGAAAGATGGAGTTATGTTTCCGCCTGTTAGCGATGACATGTTAGGTGGTATTATTTGTAATAAATTATTGACCTGACTGAATGCACTTTTGACTGAACTGACTGAATCCATTTCATGGGGTGTCCAGGGCTTGACGCTTTCTTTTCCTGGGGCTCCCTGGAGTCTAGTATGGCCACTGGACAGCACCACAAATCAAGTGTTGTTATTGCCAATTTCAAGAAATCTGTTTGTAAATGAAAGAATTGCAACCCTACAGGAGTTTATCACAAGCTGACAGGCAAGTTCTGGAAGAAGCAGAGAGGGGGTGGAGAGAGAGTCTCTGATCAATTTAGGCTTCTCTGAGCCTTCATGGGCCTACAGAGAGGACTCAAATCCATAATCCCTCTCCGAGCAAGCATTGCTCACTGGGAGAAATTCAATTTCCACATCATAACAAACACACGCAGCTACACCTCCTCCATTGTTAAGGCAGACGTAGTTTTTGATCATCCAGTGTGGCAGCACATGGAATGGGGATGTTTCGTTTTGATAAGGAGGAAGCGCGGTAATGTATTAGACATGGGAAGTACAGCCAGAGGAGGGGCCTCTCCGTTGGTTAAAAATGAAAAGATGTAGGAAGTGGGGTCCACAAACTCACCAAAGGAAACTCATGAGACACATGTCCATCAGGGGGCAGTTTGGCTCCAAAGCCCAATGCAGGAAACATCTTATCGCTGTCATAGTCCTGGATGATCTCTCCCACGGCCTTCAGTGCCATGGCGTAGGCATTCATCTGGTACGGGTTCATATAATGGAGGGATGTGGACTGGGATGGGTTACCTACAGATCAGAGACAGTAGTTTACTATTAGGGGATTTTTAGTTTACTATTAGGTGATGTGTCTTTATGACTTTTCCAAAAAATGCCTGCACCATTGATAATATATTGTCATTACAAGGTAAAAAAGAGAGAAAATCTCGAGCCATCATGGAACAGCCATTAGCCAGCCAGCTAAGGTGTAGCCGTGCTCGCTACAAATAGAACGGAATAGTAGTAACGAACTTCATTCAAATTTACATTCGTGTCATATTTATAAAATATACGGCTCCACATTTTTAGACATAATTATGTTGATGTAATATATTTGGTCCATGTGTAGATGATGTTCCCATTTCGGTTAGATAAATGTAATGCACAGGAAATGAAAAAAAAAGAAAAGATTCAGAACGGGTTAATGTTTTTCTAAGATCCAAAACAAAGCCAAATGTGTAAGCATCCCTTTTTATTCTGGTGCAGAAACATAAAGTTCAAATCTGCTGCTGGTTAAAGTTGTTATTTTTCATTCTGTGCAGAAACATAGTCACAGCATCACAATCAAATAGGACTGAGAACATTCCTATAGATGGACTTCACCGTAGCTCTTCATATTAACTGTAGCCGTCTGCTGTTACCATGGTCTCTCAGTTCTTTAGAGGTGTATCGGAGTTTCCCACAAATATAGATTTTTTATTTTTGTGTAATTTGCCAATACACAATATGTTACACTATATATTTCAGAATGCTGGTTTCTATGCAATTACAAAACACATATAAACATGTAAAAAAATGTAGAAAAATGTAAAAGCAAATGTCTACCTACATGCATCATGTACTCAAAGGTACAGAAATGATCTATCAACACTGTTTTTTTATTTTATACCAAAGAACTCATGTCGTCTTTGTTGGGGTAAATGTGTCTGGGGCAAGAGAACTGTACAATGAATAAGAATGGGGTCACAATATTTAGTATCACACACTAAACTGGACACCACACATCGATTCAGTTAATCAGAGATGGTGTTGCAGGTGAAATGTGGTTAATGTAGTGTCCTTCAATTTAAATGTGGAGAACGTGGTGTAGTATACCCTAGGAGAAAAATACGGAGAACATTTGTGTAGTTCGCAACAGAAGAAATGTGGAGAAGGTTGGTGTCGTGTGTTCCAAGACAACTGTGGAGAAGAAACGCGTAGTGTTTGAGGAGAAATGCAGAGAAGACGTGTGCAGTGTTCGTAGTGAGGAACGTGAAGAAGTCTGGTGTGGTGTGCTTCAGGAGAAATGTGGAGAAGAGTAGTACAATGTTTTAGGACAACGTTTCTCAAACCTTTTTGCCCTGTGGCCCAGTCATGTCGGGCTTTGAGGCTGCAAGGCCCTGCGTAGTAAATACACAAATATGTAGCAATTAGGCTATTACTATAATAATAATAATTATTATTTTTTTTTTCTTCTTCTTGTTATTATTATTATTATTATTATTGTTGTTGTTTTTGTTTTTGTTGTTGTTTTTATTGTTGTCATTATTATTATTATCATTGTTGTTGTTGTTGTTTTGTTGTTGTTTTGTTGTTGTTGTTATTGTTACTGTTATTGTTATTATGGGCCCCTGCTGATATATATAAGAACTAAGATACCTAGCCTTTTTGTGTTTTATGGTTTTTACTATACTTTTGAACATAAAGTATTGCCTAACAGCGCCCCATTGTTTTGTTTCCAAATGCCTGCGTAAGTTCGATGGTTTCATAGCACAGTTTGTCAGATGACCCAGATTGGTTTCGGAGGAACTATCACTAGAAATAAAACTGAATTTAATGGATAAGGTGTCATCACTGTGAGTGAATTTTTTTGTCCCTGGCTCTTCATGTAAGTCTGCTTCGTTAGATGGACGCTTCCCAAAGAAAGAAAAAATCGAGACCTGCTTGCATTGAACATGCCATGGTTTACTGACAGCTCTCATAATGTGTGCGAGCGAATTACTGAATTTTGACTGGTGCAGAAGCAGCCGAGAGTTTGAGAAACCAGGTTCTAGGATACGTATGATGAAGGTTAGTGTAGGGCGTTACAGGAGACAAATGGAGAAAGTTGGTGCCAGGGAGTTTCAAGTGAAATGAGAGAACATATGTGCAGTTTGCTACAGAATAAATGTGGAGAAGGCTGGTGTAGTGAGCTTCAGTAGAAATGCTGAGAAGGCTGGTGTCACGCGCTTCTGGAGACAGGTGGAGAAGATCCGTGTAGTGTGCTTCAGACGAAATGTGGGGAGCAGTACTGTACTTTGTTTTAGGAGACACATAAAAAGTTGTAGAGTGTTTCAGGAGACAAATGGAATCAGCTGGTGTCAGGGGTTTCAGGAGAAAGAAGTGAAGAAGACTAGTGTCGTGTATCTCGGGTTTCACGCATCTAAGTTATCAAACCTCCAGAGCTGAATGAGGGGTTTACGCAGTGGGAAGAAAAAGGTTAGGCTTGGTTGTCCAGACAAGAGAGGGTAAAATAATGGGAGCTCATTTTGCGAGAGTTTCTGCGAAACAAAGTAATGGGGTTTTTTTTCGATTTCAAGCTTTTTAAACTCTCTTTCTTGGTTTTATTAGACACTTGTAAATGGGGTAATTTTCAAAATTTTATTCTACATTTACATTGGCTGTCACTTTCCACTCAGGACACTTTGTTTAAGAACTTTCCAGATCCCTCCTGGGCCACTGAATGGCTATTGATGTGCTTCCTTCTGCACAGTTGAATTTGGAACAGTTGAAAGGCATCTAAACTGCAGTGTTTACATTATTTGTTCGGTTGTTATAAACAAGCTCACAGTAGCAATCCAGCCCTGCAGGCAGCCCATCCCAACAAATCACGTCGAACATCATATTTTGTCATATTTTCAGAGTCACAAACATTGTGTTGACTGGACCACATTGGTTACATGTATTAATTTTTTGTTGCAGCTATTTTTGCAAGTACAGTAAGTATAAGTAATTTCATTAAGTGCAGCCTTTTAAGCAACAGGGGGCTTATTCATGGGCACTGGGTGTACCAAAGCCTTTCAGCAGCCTATTCTCTGGAACACCCCCA
This sequence comes from Hydrocynus forskahlii, assembly GCA_037974365.1. Lineage (NCBI taxonomy): Eukaryota > Metazoa > Chordata > Actinopteri > Characiformes > Alestidae > Hydrocynus > Hydrocynus forskahlii. Next base: position 4,287 of record JBBPCX010067939.1, on the reverse strand, counting down.
CAGACCTCCACTCCATGCACGGTCAGACACTCTTCTTAGTGTTCTGTTCAGCCTGGCAGAGCAGGGAGCTGCCCATTCAAGGCCATTATAGCTCCACTGAACACAAGGTTAAGTAGTTCGGCTTAGAGGAAGACTGGTTACGGAAGCTTACTTTTTTAATCATTTAATCACTTACCATTGGAGGCGGTGAAATCAATGGCCACTGTGAAATTGATTTGAGTCCTGGGGAGAATAGCACGGAGACATGGAAAAACAACAAAATGTCAGCAAAACAGTGTCATCAACAGGGAGTTTAGAAAAAAAAAAAAGTACATAATTTGAGCGTTCAAATACAGTTGCACTTTCACAGTTAAACGATTACAAATATTTTTTAAATACAATTTTTTTCTCTTCGTTTAAGTCATGAGCACTTCCATCCACCGCCTAGGATGCTACCAAGCTGGGAGAGTGAAGACTTGCACCTGGACCCTCCTCTTCCTCACTAGACAGCTCAACATGCTTGGAGGAGAACCTTCATTCATTCATTCGTTCATTATCTGAACTGCTTATCCTAACCAGGGTCGTGAGGGTGCTGGAGCATATCCCAGCATTCATAGGGCCAGAGGTTTCACACCTTGGGGCAGCTGAGCATCTGCAGTTTGCTTAACATGTATGCCATTGTGGGAAACCCACACAGACTTGGGAGAGCATGAAAACACCAGACAGAAAGCGTCCTTAGCTGCCCCGATCTGGAATCAAACCCGGGACATTCTGGAGAACAGTAACTACCTCTCCTTTTACATTAGCTAACAGCTGTCCACGCTGGGTAGCACTGCACTAAATGATGAGGGGAAAAAGGGCGCCATCCTAAACATCCCGAAAAAGTGGCCAATTATGCTCTCTTTGGGCTCATCAGATCAGTCTTGGCAACTTTGCAGCTTCCATTTATCTGCCATTTAGCCTTTTCGCCATAGTGTTTCTGGTTGGAATAGACAGATGGTTTCACTGAGCTCACATTAGGAGTTCCATTCGGCTTCAGCAGCAGCCCACTTCAACCTTTGAAAATAATAATAATAATAATAATAATAATAATAAATTGTATTATTTACTCTGACCTGCTCTCGCATCAGGCCATTCAACAAGCAGCTTATTGCTTTCTGTTTCAAACGTAAAGGCCCTTAATATGAATGCATAATTAAAAAAGTAATTAGGATCTACTCAAAGGTAATCATAAGAGATGAGGACATTGGCAGGGAAACCTTAGTCAGGCTACATATGCTGGCCATGCCGACATATTGTATGTTTAATAACATATTACTCAAAGGACATATAAAAGAAATTTGAAGTGTAAAATGTAGAACTGAGTGTGCTGTAAAGCCAGTGACCTTACTGCCCACTGTACTGACCTTACAAAACCTCACCTCAGCGCTTATCCACAGCGGTTTATTAGTGTGATTAGCAATCACACTATTGTTCCTCTTAAATTGTATTATTATTATGGTAGCTGTAATTTGGTGCCTCTTCTTCTCAGCTGAAAAATTGCTATGGTTCCAACATCAAAATGTCTAAATGTCTAAACGTGAATAGGAATGGTATCAGTATGTGTGGCGTCACACTCTAAAAGTTCAGTGCAGTTCAGTTCATTACACTGGTACAACAGCAAGCCGTTTCCGTTAGTTCTGTGAACAAAACTTTCTGACACGCTGCCTGGTGTAGATATTTTAAGAGATAAGCCCAGTGTGTCAGTGAGCATTCATCTAGCGAGGTTAAACAAAGGCTCTTGGGCTAACTGTGTTAGCGCTGCAAAGTTTTACTCCTGCCTCACCTTTATGCCTTGACTCTGTTTACCTGCACCATGTGCTCACCAAGTGTCTTTTGTTTTGGTCCTGACCAGTTACACCAACAGGGACTTGTTGTGCAGGCCAGTCAAGTTCTTCTACACCAAACTCATCCATCCATGTCTTTATGGACCTTGCTTTGTGCACAGGGGCACAGTCATTTTCTTTTGCGTGCCTTGGAACCTAGCTTGCGGATATATTACGTGTTTGTGTGTCTACTTTTGTGTTTTTGCATTGTTTATTAAACCTCAAAGCTACACCAAGTCTCCAAACCCCAATCATTACCGTGGGACAAAAATGAGAGATGTTGGAATGTCATTGCACTGAAAACAGTCAGGCCTGATCAGGGCCTTAAAGTTTCTATGAACAATCAGCTGACATGTAATTCCAGCTTCCAGCTGTCCAGGTTGCATGTTAAAGAAAAATCAGTTTGTTTTTTTTTTAATTTTGAAAGAGACTTTCATTTTGAAATAAACACTTTAATGATTGCCTTCATTAAAGAAACATACAAATCCTTGTTTTCCTGCTTAAGTGAGACTATTCCATAGCACATGAAACAACTACTGCATCATTTGTGTTTAACAGAGACTCTGACACAAAGCAATTAAGATGATTAGGGCACTTAAGAGAGAATCATAATCCAATTTTCTAAATGATGAAATTTGTGCTGTATTAATCTTTCTTATTAGTCATGCAGTATTACGGCAAACTTGTGGCAAAAAGCATAAGATAGAGCACCCCTAGGGATACACAGGGCACGAGCAAAAATAAAAAAACTAATAAAGTCATAATGAAAAGGGGAGAAAATTACATTAACCTTTCAAATCCCTAGCTAATACTAAGGCTCTTGCCCATTTGTAACCTGGATAGTAATTATCTCCTTTATTAATTCATGAAAAGCCATGTGAGGCATGCATTAAAAGGAAGTGGGGGGGGGTTAACCTTCAAAAATCATGCTTCTACCTTCCTAGCTGATAAATATAATATACTTTTCTGAATGCTCACCGTGGTAATAGGACATATTCAGTAAAATTAAAGAATTGGGGCAATGGCACTCCAAGCTTTAAGGCCTATGAAGCTTTAAGGCATAACCAAGTCTTTACACAAATCTTTATAATCTTGGTCCGTAATTCACGTATCTTTGTAAAGCTTTTCTTTTGTACATCAGTGCAAAAGTAGTTGTAGATGTAGCTGTGAATTTGGACAGTTTGTCTTTTGGGAGACGGGACTGGTCTTCTGGAGAGACAGAATTTGTGAAAGTGGGATTTTCCCACCTGATCTTACAAAACAAAGATTTCATAATTGTTATGACCTGCAGCTGATCTACATATTGCAGTATGCATACAATGCCACTGACCTGCAGAGCGCAGTAGGCCTACATATGCATTTCTTTCTGGTTCTTTGAGAAGATATTAAATATCAGTTCCTAGCCTGAGGTTTGTCCGTGGCAAGTGACTCACTAATGATTCGTCAAGTTCAAGACACTGCGGCATACCACAGGAGAAGTCTCCTGACTACAAAAGACCTAACGAGGGTGGACACAAGGACAAGACCATCCATCCGTGGGCAGGTGGAGGCTCTTGTCACTAAGTATTGGTGTCTCATTTGTCAGGCACAATGCTGAGGATGTGTCTCCAATCCTGCAGTTTCTAGTCTAACCACTGCAGAGGCCCAATTACAGGTGATGGTGCGAAGAGCAAAAATTCCACATTCTAGGGAATGTCCTTCTAGAGCTGCTGCCATGTTATTTAATTTAAAGATTTTAACCGCAGATACATATCTACTCCAAAAGGGTTTGTAAGGCTGTAAACTGGCCCTTGATTGGGGCCTATTGAGTCTATGGCTGAGAGCTATAATGTTCCGTAATGGTACATGTTTAGTTGTTTTCTCTCTTGGTCCCACTAGAGCAGTACTGTGGCTGGGGCAAGGGGAGCTCTTAGGCACTAATAGAAATGTCAGACCAGGTCCGGTGGTGTTTCTTCCGGCTATCTGCCACTCACTCGTCAGGAGAAGCACCCGTGGAGGTAAAGGTCATCTCTTAATCAGAGTGTATACCTGCTCAGCTAACAGGAGGATTCATTTCACGAGTGTGTGTGTGTGTGTGTGTGTGTGTGTGTGTGTGTGTGTGAAGGATAGCGAGAGAGAAAATTTATAGGGAACCCTAATTTCAGCATGTTGTGTGCAAATGTGTGTGTGTGTGTGTGTGTGTGTGTGAGAGAGAGAGAGAGAGAGAGTGATAGAGAGAGAGAGAGAAAGAGAAAGCGAGATAGAGAATGTGTGATAGAAATAAAGAGAGAAAGGGAACCTAATTTCAGCATGGTCTGTGTGATTGTGTGAGTGTGTGTTTGTGTGTGTGAGTGAGAGAGAAACAGAGAGAGAGACATATATGTGTATATATATATATATATATATATATATATATATATATATATATATAGAGAGAGAGAGAGAGAGAGAGAGAGAGAGAGAG
>JBBPCX010067938.1:0-12715 GCA_037974365.1 Hydrocynus forskahlii | reverse complement strand
TTATATATATACTGTAAACCTTTAAAAGCACTAACCTAGCTGTACAGACAGATTTACTTGCTACTGCAGGTATAATTGAACTGTGTCTATGCTGAATTACTTCGAAGCTGTATGAAACCAGACTACTCCACCCGGCTCTGAGCTCTGACACTTTTACACTCGGCTAGAGATGAATGACTTTAGCAATTCTCTTGGAGGCTTTCAAATGGACCCAGAGGCCATGTGTGATTACAGCTTTTTTATTTAGTCTAGCACCTTTAAAACCACTCAAAGAAGCCTTCTAATTACTGCTTAGATAAGGCCTTCTACATTAAAACACACCCTATATTTAGCAACACTCATATATGCTCACTGTACTATCCAGACATAGCATTACATACCATCATAAATATATTTCATCTTAAATATGAATGGCCAGCCAGGAAAATGGGTTAACACTTAATTTGCTGTCCACAAATGTCAGGAGAGGCAACCAAAGCAGTAATTTAAAAAGAGAAGAAAAATTATAGGGCAAAAAGATGGCTGTGTTAAAGTCCAGTCTGTCGTAGCTCATGGATTTGTGGGAGAGGATGAACGGAGGGATGGAACAATGAACAATGGACGGGTGGGTGTGTAGGTGGACTGATTGATGGATGGCTGGATGAATGGATGGGTGAGGGGATTAATAGATGGATGGATGAAAGAAGGGGTTTGGTGGATGAATGCATGGGTGGGTGGATTGCTGGATGAATGGTTGGATGGATGGATGGGTGAGTGGATTAATGAAGGGATGGATAGGTGGGTAGACTGATGGTTGGATGGAAGAATGGGTTTGGTGGATGGATGGATAAATGGGTGGATGGATGGATTTATGAGATAGACAGGTGGGTAGGTAGATAGATGAATGGATATATGAAACAATGGTAGGTAGGTGGATGGATGGACTGTTTGATCGATGGGTGGATGGGTGGGTGGGTGGATGGATTAACTGATGGATGGATGGAGAGGTGAGTGGATTAATGGATGGATGGATGGATGAATGGATGGAAGGGTGGGTAGGTAGGTGGATGGATGGATAGTTGACAGGTGAGTAGATAGGTAGATTAATGGAAAGATGGATGAATGAGTGGAAAGGTGGACTGATGGATGGAGGGATGGAGGGATGGGTTTGATGGATTGAGGGATGGATGTAGGGTTATTTGGATGTGGGGATAGATGGATGGCCAACGGAGAACAACATCTTTAAAGTGTGTTCAGGTTATGTGATTTGTTATTTTGAACCACTCCAGGTGTTTCATTCATTTTGTAAATTTCACACAATCAAAATAAGACCTTAAGACCTCTCAGAATTACAGGGTGAAAAACGTTATAGTGTCCAGTCCGACATGCTAATGTTTTTATTGAAGTTCTGCATCTTGAAGGCACATGAAAAGGTTGGGGGTTTGGGATGTCTGGGGTTTGGGGGCTTAAAGGAAAACAGCTGTGTTCTTCACTGCTCATGAAAAAGTCAGACAGCACACAGGCACCACATATGGAAAAAGACCTAAACCTGAACGCTGATATGTCTCCCACTCCAGAAAGGGGAAGGGGGATGTTATGACTTGGCAGTACTGAAGAACGTATATGAAAATAGAGACGTGAGAAACTATCCATGCCGCTTTTTTCGACTTTTCATGGGGCTCGGATTGCGCCCATTATTCGCCAAGACTTTTTTGAACAGTCAGTCCAGAAGGGAATGTGAGTTAAAACAAAAGACACATTCATCCTCACTCGTCCTAATAAAAGCCTCTGAGCTGCTCCAGTCCCAGCAGGGTGACCCCCCCACCACCACCACCATTTTCCTCCATCTTCCTCCTCCACCTTTGGCTCTTCTGTGTGTTTTCATTTTTCCTCAGTGGATTGTGCCTTGGGATTTCACGCCACCTCAAATGTGCCCCCAGTGTTCTTTGTGTGTGTGCGTGTGTATGTGTGTGTGTGTGTGTGTGTGTGTGTGTGTGTGTGTGAGTGTGTGTGTACATCCAGATGTTGTGTCTCTCATGATGGCAGTAGATGTTTTTCAGAGCTTCTCGCTGAGATGTCATTTCAATGGGGCTGTGATGTTTGTTTGTGTCATTTCGAAGATGAAGCAATTCAGTAGTAGTCTCCATCATAGAATCTCATCTGATCGTACCCAGGCAACTCTCTGATGTTCTCTTCCATATAGGCAGACATTTCATCTGGAGAAAAAAAAACTATTTATGATCAGGCTTGTGTAAATATATACACTGTTGTTCTTGTATGTTTTTCTGCGGTCAGTGTGGTTGGTGACTATGATGGAGGAAAATTAACATATATTAGGGTAACTTTGGGTTACAAGTTAGAAAACTGAATGGGTGGACAGGTGGCTGGATGGATTCATGGAAGAATCGGTTTGGTGAATGGATGGATGGATGGATGATAAATGGATGGGTCAGTGGATTAATGCATGGATGGATGGATAGGTTGGATGGATGAATAAATGGATGGGTGGGTGGATTACTGTATGGATGGATGAGTGGGTAGGTTAATGGATGGATGGATGGATGGATGGAAGGATGTGTTTGGGGGATTAATGGAGGGGTGGATGAGAACAACATTCCTAATTTTAAAGTATATTCAGGCTATGTGATTTCATTCCGTTACTTTAAGACCCCTCAGGGTTACCTGGAGGTAAAATCCCCAAAATGGCAGAGGCTGAGACATTTCCAAGCTCATTCCTGGCGATACACTTGTAGGTCCCTGAATCCACCCGGTTCGCTTCTTCAATCTGCAGCCAACTGGAGAGCTCATACTTCTGAGGACCTCCTCTGGACTACAGGATAGATAGGTAGATGGACAGACAGACAGATGGATGGGTGGATGGATGGATGGATGGATGGATGGATAGATAGAGAGAGAGAGAGAGAGAGAGAGAGAGAGAAATACAGGTAGATAGATAGATATAGATAGACAGGTAAATAGAAAGACACACATATTAGCAGATAGATAGGTGGCTAGACAAGCAGTGTATTGCATTCTTTATTATTATGATTATTATCATCACCATAAATAAGTGATTACACATTTAATAGAATATTTACCTGGACAGATATATGAGGATCATCTCCAGGTAAGATGTTCTCATTCCCCTCCTTCCTCCATTCCACCAGAGCCATGGGGAAGGCAAACACCTCACACAGAAACACCACGCTGCTGCCCGTCACGTTCACCAGGTTACGCGGCGGAACTTTTATGACAGGAACTTACCATGAAAAGAAAAATAAATAAAGACAGGAGATCAGATAAGGGATCATGTTCAGAAACCACTTCCTCTCAGTGAGGCAGCAAAAGCCATTCATGTACGTCTGGCTCCTGCAGCTGTTTGGAGGCCATAAATCTTCTCCTGAAAGCCAGTGGGAAAATTACAGGCCCCAGAAACTTCCAAATTCCCAAGTACAGGCAGTTCAAGGTTTGTGGAGGAGAACATTTGGAAGACAACATATAGGCCTCTGAACACAAAAAGCACATAAGAAAATAACCAAGAAAGAAAGAAATTCTTATACTGATTTTCCTCTGATCATTTGACATTCAGTTCACTTTACTTTAATCCAGAACTGAAACTAAAAAGGAGAACCCAGCTGAGAGCTTGAAGAAGAACACTCAGAAGAACTAAGACACAAAAACTAAGAAGAAGCTTGGAGTTGCTCATAGAAACCAGGGCTATAAAGGAGAACCTCCCTAAGACCCTGATGAACCACTACAAAGAACTAAGTGAAAAGAAAAAAACTCCATTAAAAGCATGACTCTAAAGAAAACAAAACTGCCTAAAAAGCCCCAAGAAACACTAAGAAGAACCAAGACTCTAAAAGACTCCCTAAAGTCCTGAAGAAGAACCACTGAAAAGAACCAAGCCTAAAAAGCAAAAACTCCATAAAAGCAGGAAGAAGAACCACTGCGAACAAACTAAAACTAAGAAGGAGAACCTGAGGAAAAAAACAGTGACTGGATCCAAGACTTAGAAAAAAATAAAGACTAAAAGACCCTGAACAGGGATAAGATCCAAGACTCAAAAGTAAAATAGCTCAATAAAAGCCTGAAGAACCACTGAGAAACCAAGGCTGCTCTGGAGAGTGCAGTTTGGGCACAAGTAGGACTCGGTTACACGGAAGGCTGGTATGCAGAGGAAAGATCCTGGAGATACAGCAGCACTCCAAACGTCTGCCAGAACAAATATCTGGTAGATCACTTAACGTGTGGAAAACATACAAGATGTTAGATGCAGGATGTGGTGGGGGAGATGTTCAGTGTGGACTAATACAACATCCAGAAACAGGTTAGGAGTAAAGAATGAGACAGATACTATGAAGTGAGATGGAGAACAGATCAGCTCATGTTGACACTCACCTGCCTTTTAAGCAACCTCTTATGTTCTTATGTGTGATTTAAAGTCATATTATCATTTATTAATTTACAATTAATAGAACCCAACCCTCTATAACCCTCTATAATCACCCTCTATAGGTGACTTACCTTGTATTTAAAGTTCCTTTGTCATGCAAACCTGTATTCCCCTCACTTTTGCGACATAAAAGAGTTTTGATATGGCTTGAAAACAGTGGATTGCTGGATTTCTGCTGGATTTCAGAATGTGCCGTTCAATCCTCAGCCAATTTATGACTACAAAAACAACCTGTTTTTGTGATGTCACAAAACCAATAAATTCACATATACAATCCTACTCTGCCCTGTCACAGTTTAGCCCCACCTTTTCAACCCAAAGTTATAAGGAGTCATTCAGCCCAGAGTCAATCAGAACAGAGCTCATTTACATAAAAGAAAAATAGAAAGGGTCACGTAGGTAAATAAAACCAAACACATGTCACAAGTGGACCTTGAGGGAAAAATACACTGAAAAACTCAGTGTCACTTTTAATAATGGATCTGGTCCTAAACTTAACCTTATGGACCTTATGGATCCATTTAATAATGGATCTGGTCCTAAACTGAACCTAAGCTTAAGGCTGTTGAAGATCAGCTCACCAGCAGTTCTGTAAGGGTTAAATTTTAACGCCAAAAAATTAAACTAATTAATATATTTTTAAACATAAATATCAACTAATTTTTAATTTTACAATACTTAAACAATAAAAAAATAAAATTTGAATATAATTTCTTCTCCTACCTGTCCTGCAGGGACCTTCGCTCACGTTGAGTCCGGGATTCAAAAATACTGCCTCTTTAAACTTGCAGAGGTTCATGTAGGTCCTGCCATCAGATCCACACAGCGGTTCCTGGGAGATGCAAACACACTGGGCATCGTGGACGCCTCCATCTCTGTCTCCGGTGTGCCTGGGTTCCAGCCTGCATTCCATGTCCTCCCCACACACTCCATAGTGGACGTTCCTGTCACCCAGGTCGCATGACTGGCCCTCCAGGTTCCCGCATTCGTAGCAGCAGCCACAAGCATCTCGCACCAGTCCTGCTCGGCAGCCTTGCGTCCCGGGACAAAGCTCAGGCATGCACTCCTCACATGCACTCCCGTTCCTGTAATCCGTTTCGTCCATCGCATCCTTGTAATAGTCAAAAGTCATGGCCAGGTCCTCGTCCATGTCATCGTAAGTGTAATGTGGAAAACCCTGGCTGAATCCCAAACTCAACAACAGGACAGGCAAGATCATCTCCCACCACGACATAATGCACCTAATACCTTCGGCTTTCTGCTCGATTACAAACTTGTGGTGGTTTTCATGTTGGTTACAAAGACCTCAAAGTTCTTCAGAGAGGAACAGTGGAAGGCTAAAACACTATCAAACAAACTCCGCACTCAAAAGTGCCTTTGAACCTAAATTCATAGACACCTATTACTGCATTCCAAGGCTCACTATCCCAGAGGAACCTTCCAAGCAAAAAGTTTCAGCATGAAATAAACCAAAGTGACCTGGATTGTTGGTTTCCACCACTTTTAAGGTGGCACTGCAAGAACCCAAGGAAATCCCACATTGTTTAAAAATAGCAAAAACACTCAAAATAAGAAAGTGAGGTGACAAAAACTGAACAGTGCCCTTCAAAACATGCCATGTCTCCCAGACTTCTGCTCAGTCAGAGAAGAAAAGCAAGGGCTCTGCATGTCCTGCTCAGATTCCCACCCCCGTCCTCCTCCTCCTCCTCTTCCTCCTCCTTCTCCTGCTTCTGTTGATCTGCCCCAGGCTCCTTAAATCCTAACACCATCTGTGGGGTTGCAAAATAAACAAAAAAATACCCCCCCAACCACCTACCCCCTTGCATCAACCGCCAGGCTTCTTCTGCTGAAACCCACAAGAAAGCTGGAAAGCTGTCAGGTCAGTAATGGAAACCAGTTTGGAAGTCCTCATCAGCTCCACAGGGGGAGGCACTCAACATCACTGTCTTATTAAAACATTCTTTTGTCTTCTGATATTTTATTACTTTTTTGTTTTGTTTTTTTGTTTTTAGTTTTTTTCCTCCGATAAATTTACTGCTAGAAATGTACTGTTAGAAATACATTCCTAAACTTTAATATATTAAAGTACAATAAAGTGAAAAACATTTTTTCTTCTCCTGTAGAGCAAAACCCCCTGCTTGGACAGTGAAAATCCTGGAAGGTCCTGGAAAAGCTCTTATTTTTAAACCCCAGTAGTAGTAGTGTATAGAGTTCTCCTATGATATGTCGACCCCAAAATATCCCATTCACTTCTGAAACCGTATAGTACATCAACAGCTCGCCCCAAACAGCATTTTATAGACTTATTTCTGAAGTACTCAAATACACTTTCTGAATATTTCCTGTATGTGGCGTAATAGAAGTCACAGTTGCAACCTGTCATTCAAATACAGTTTTTTCAAATTATTTTACCACATAATGCCTATAATTGTCGTTTTTAAATGCTATCACTCTTGAACTGTGTTGTCGTTTAGGCTACAGATTTTGTTACCAAGCTTCTTTTTTTTTTTTCGTCGTGTCTGGCATCTTAGCAAGCAGACTGTGAAGCTGGGTGCCATGATGCGCCAGACACCTTTGCTTTACCAAGTAGGGCTTTAACGGTATAAGCCCCTCTTGTTATCTGAACTTTTTATTTATTTATGTATTCATTTGACTTATAATTAGGCCAAATGAGACAGTAGAGAAAATTAGAGAAAGAGAAACAAGTGAACATAAATAGAAAAGGAAATGATCCAATAGAGAGAGAGAAAAAAGGGGAAAAATAAAGAAGAGAACCAAGTGGAAATTGCTGCCACTGTGTCATCGTTCCGAATGCTGCATCTGAAAAACAAGAACCAGCCACACCAATACAGAACAAAATACAAAACCAAGGCAACACTAACAATGCAAAAACAACATACCCACCAACCGCAACACTGTAACAGCACAGAAATTACATACACACCTGCGGTCAGTGCTGAAACAGCACACAGAAACCTGTGATTCTGGGTAATTTTCTATTTATGTATATGCCTATACCTGTGTGCTTGTGTGTATGCGTATGTACGCTTGAGCATATATGTATGTGCCTGTGTGCGTGGATGTGTGTTTCTGTGTGTATGTGTGTGTATGAGTATGTGTATGTGTGTCTCTGATTGTCCTATGCATGCCTAAGGGAGACCGAGTAGCCCCGGAGGCCGCTGGACCCCGCGGCCCCCTCAGTGGCCAGGGGACCCCGGCCGCACGCCCCAGGAGGACTTTGCGCCAGCCCCAGTTACCAACCTTCTGAAAACTAAATAAACTGAAAGAAAACTTCAGTAATCAGATTTTTAAGGCAGTTCCTTTGGAAACTTCATTATTTTGAGAAAAAGGTTCCGTTATGCTAGTACCACAGATTTTCAAAATCTGGAATATGAAATACTGGAATTGTGAAACCAAAAAATCCAAATTGGCTATAGGTGCTTCGCTGATTGCAGCATCTATTGTTAATAGCTGGCTAAATAATGACCTGTTGCATCAACAGTTAGTGTCTCATTTTCTTGCGTGTTCTTTATTCTTTATTGAGCAAAGCAAAAGTGTTTTGATGTCACATTGCTAGAAAAAGGACATGGTCAAGATACATTCAGGGCATTCATGTTCCTAAAAGGTAGAGTCAGAATCAGAATCAGAAAACTTTATTGAGCCCAGAGAACATTGCTTAAGCAGCATCTGTACAGACACACAGAGACACAGAGACACAAAGACACAAACGATATAAAATGTAACAAATAGTCAAAATAAAACTATCCAGACAGTACTCCGAAACAAAAATGATGTGGTCAGTAAGTGCGAAAAATACTATAGATAAATGAATATAATGACTGCTGAAACAGTTTACTGTTAACACAAGCAGTGGTTTGTGTTTGTTCTCTATACTGGGTTTGCTATTGCACGTAATAATTACGTAAGTAGTGACATTGCACACGATAATACTAATACTAAAAAGTAACGACATAAGTAATAAAGGGTCACATTTCTCCCTTTTAATAACTATTTTGAATAAAAAACAAATGCCTGGAGACTTGGCAGGGTGTATGCAGTAAATGCAACCTAAAATCACTGCAACAATATATGGTGCATGAATTTTCCCCAACCAAAGATGTTTCCCTGAGGATACCAACCTAGTGACTCATGAGGGAACAACTGACCCTCTGAAAGATCATCTGCCCCTGGGATGCATTTTCATCTGAATGTCCTCAGAGACTTGTGAGGAATGCCTGTGGTTCGTCAGGACACTCACAGCACAAAAAGGAACATTTAGCGGTTGGCTAGAGGCTGATCTGCAATCTTGCAGCCTTCTGTGATTCTACTGCAAAGCCGGAATATAGTGATAAACACACTGGGGTGAGAGCTGCAGACAGATACTCCTCTAAGGGGAAAAGAAACCACAGGGTGGCAGCATAACAGCCAGACTGTGAGTGAAGGGGACTTGATCTGGAGTTTCAAGAAAGGTGCTACAATTACATTTGTATCCCAGGACGTGAAATTAGTTCACCAGTCCAGTCTGTCTGTCTCAGCTTCCAAAAACTCTGACCCGACTTTTTTCTTCTGAACCTGACAAAATTCAAATGAATAATTCAGATTTCTGAACATCACAGCTTTTTAAGCTCAGTGGACATATTTGATGAGAGACAACTGCAGCTTCTACAGCAATATAAGCATGAGCAGCTGAGCGCTGGATATATTCAGAACTACAGAAATGCTTAAAATAATGGTAAATTACAAAATCTAAATCTTATTATTAAGGCTGATTTTGGGTACTAGTATTTAAGCACTTGTTCATCTTGTTTGTATGTCTTTTTAAGTTTTGAGTTCTGAACTGACCTGAACCAGGTTATCATGTAACATACAGTAAAAGTAATGTTATACTGCAGCAAAAAAGAACCTTCTGATTTAAAGTGAAGGCCTTTTAATGAGCTAAAAGGCCAGATTGCTAAACAAAATCTTTAATAATTTGCTGATTTTTGTCGAGTGACAATTTCAGCCTATCACGGAATATCAAACCCATCTTAGCTGTGGCTGAAAAAGGGACTCAGATATGCTGTATTTAAAGGGGGCATATTAGACCTCTTTTTAAACAAGTTATAATAGGTTTATGGGCTACACAAAACATGTTCATGAAGTTCTTTGCACAAAGTCACTCTCACATAAAGAGATCTCACCAGTTCTATTCTTTTCAGTCCCTTTCAAAATGAACCGTTTAAGGGCTCTGTCACTTTTATGCAAATAAACTGTTGCTGGCCACGCCCTACCCATCACATGCTAAAGCTGCACGTTTAACACACATGAAAATGGTAGAAAACAGAGTCGCTATCCAGCCCTAAATGTTCGACCCCGAGTCAGACACAGAGCAAGATGAACACAAAACTTCATGAGTGACTTGCCTTTACCTGTACCCATAGCGCTCGGCATCTTATGTGTGCTCGTAAAACCAGCAGACAAAAATGGCTCGTAGAAGCATATGATTCCTTACACCAAAATCTTTCAATTGACTCACAGAAGATGGATGGATGTTGTTTGTCGCGCTTGGAGTGTTTATAGGAGCAGTAGAGACCCAAATGGAAATACAAAAGGATGCAAAAAGTGAGTTTTGCATAGTATGTCCCCTTTAATGAAAGGCATCAATCACGGATTCTATAGCACCATTTCGTGCACAGCTGCCTTTGTGACCCCCTACTGGATATATTCAGACCTGCAGTATCAGAAATCCTTGATTACAAATAAGTTTAATTGTAATTATGGTTTATTACTAGGGATTTCGGCCGAAAATGGCAAAAATTGCATTTTTGTTTTCGGACAAAATTATTTTTTGGATTAGAGTCAGCATGTCTGCCGTGTGGACGCATTTCGATATTTCTAAGAAAGACACGCGGAAAGCCGTTAGTAAAGCGCAAAATGCCGAAATTTCTAAAGAGGGTGCATCCACAAAGACTTTCTCAACATCGGGATTCATTTATCAAATAAAATCAAAACATCCCGATCGCCATGCAGAGTATGAAGCACAGAAGAGGCAAGACCCTTCAAGCACACCCACGCAGCTGGTAGCCTAGTGGTTTGGGCGTTCACCCTGCGATCAGGAAGTCGATTCCCAAGACCACTAGACACCTCTGAGGTACCCTGAGCAAGGTATCGTCCCCACACACTGCTCCCCAGGCGCTGTGTCCCTGACTGCCCCCTGCTTCACTTGGTGAATGGGTTCAATGCAGAGGTTGAATTTCGTGCTGTTTACACTGTGTGCTGTGGTGTGTTCACATATGACAGAATGGTCACTCTCCGTCGGTGTTTTTGAAAAGGCAAGAAAGTTTCCAGTGATTACAGTTAATATATAGGCTATTTCAGTCTTTGTTTTAATACACTATTTTCTTATAGGCCTACAGAGAATGTTGTTCTATCTTTCAACAGTTTTTAAAGCACTTGTTCTGAATGCAATTTGTTCATGCACTTCATTCAGAATATTAAAATGCACTTGAATTCACTAGTTTTATGAGAGCAGATATTTAATTGTATAATATTTCAGCCATCTTGCTTTTAGGCTACTCATGAGTGGGGCCAAGTAAAATATTTTATTTCAATTTTTATTTTATACTGTGTATTGTTTGAATGCAAAATAAATATTTTCATAGTTTTGTAACAGATTTATTATTTTAATATTTTAACAATAGTAATTTCTTTCAGTTTTCGGCCAAGTGTTTCCTCATTTTCGGTTTTCGGTTTCGGTCCAAAAAATCCTTTTGGTGCATCCCTATTAATTACAAAAAGTAAATCTAACGATTAAGTGTGATTTTGGAAGGTAGTATTTGAGCACTTGTTCACTTTGTCATAAGTCTTCATGTTTTGACATTTTTTGTCAGTTTTAGGTAATTATGGATATTAAACTCATGTAAGATAAAAAAAGAAAACCCTTTTTTAGTCTCACAGGTGGGAAATTCGCATTGTTACAGCAGCAAAGTATACAGTACAAAAGAAGAATGTAGAAGCTGCAAATTCAAATAACCAATAAAATAAAAAGCTATATAATGTAAGATTGTAATATAAAAGTACACTATACAAATGTCACAAAGAGATAAATATAGACTTGTATAAATATAAATATACCTATGTACATAGTGGATATATATATGTAGTTCAAAGATTCTCTCTTTCTCTCTCTCGCTCATCCTATAACGTGATGTGTACCTTGCAGTAACAGTAAATTTAATAGAAGAAAAAAGAAGCTTATAATTTAAATTGGAGACCTTTTAATGAGATTAAAGGTCTGGTTGCTGAACAAAAGACAATAATATGACATTTTTTTTTATCAAACAGCAATTTCAGGTTATAATGGAATATCACACATTTGTAGCTCAAAGATTCTCTTTCTCTCTCTGTTTCTCTCTCTGTCTCTCTCTGTCTCTCTCTCTCTTTCTCTCTTTGTCTCTATCTCTCCCTCTCTGTCTCTTTCTTTCTCTCTTTGTCTGTCTCTCCCTGTCTCTCTCTCTCTCTCTCTGTATCTCTCTCTCTTTCTCTGTCTGTCTCTCTGGCTTTCTCTCTCTTTCTCTCTGTCTCTGTCTCTGTCTCTCTCTCTCTCTCTCTGTCCCAGGTCTCCCCACTCGTTTTTGCATCCCCGGCCTCATTGTGGGTCTGTAACTCTTGGCACAGGTTGTGCTGAATCATGCAGTAGTGAACAAAGAGCGGCTGGGCGAAATTGACAACTAATGAAATAACTTTGCGGGGCATCAAAAAGGGGAGGGCTCTTGTTGGGCTGCTGGTCTGGGGTAAAGTTTGGGTGGGGTGGGGGTGTTGGACTGAGATAGTGTGTTGGCCTCAACCCCCCCATGGTGACACCCAGCCAGCCTATTAGGACCTGATTCTGAGCGGGTTCTGAACCAAGAGCGGTTTTGGCATAGTTTCCACCCCTAGTCCGTGTGTATATATTCAGCCCCCCATGCCACCCTGCACAGACTGGCACCGCGGAGCTGGTAAGACTCTAACGCCCGTTTCTCTATTCTATGTGGCTGTTACAACTTCAGCACGGTCATGTGTATCTGTTGTGTTGTGTGTGTTAAAACTGTCCTCAGTAGTTGTGTGTAAAACACTGCTTACCCTGAGGTCCCTCAGATGTTTTTGTAGTGAAATAAACATTTTATTAGGACAGTCAGACTTAGGCTTTATCTGCAGTGCGAACACATCATAACTCTCTCTCTCTCTCTCTCTCTCTTTCTCTCTCTCTCTCTTTCTCTCTCTTTTTCTTTTTCTCTCCTTTCTCTCCCGCTCACCTTATCC
>JBBPCX010067937.1:0-12716 GCA_037974365.1 Hydrocynus forskahlii | reverse complement strand
CTTTTTTTGCTCAACCTTTGCATAGGCTAATTTATGAATAAATAAAATATTCATTTTATGAAGAATAGTAAATACTGTGTATGAATCTAAAATATTAATATTCATATACCTTTGCCTATATTCATCCCATTCACTGCAGGAATAATCTGTGGCATTACTGGATTAGATTTATGTCCCTGATCATATTAATTAATGTGTTCCATATTCAGGTCCAATTAGAATGAAACATGAAGATGGCATTGATTACAGCCATGATGATGAGGGCTATGCTTATGAATATTCAGGTTGTAGGAGAATGAGCATGAAAATGCGGAGGATTACAGTAATGAATGCTAAGTGTGCATTATGTGGATTATTCAAAGGATTAATATCACACAGTTAATGGTGTGCATATGATGCGGATTATCATAATGAACATTAAGGATGTGTGCGGTGCATAATAATAATAATTCTAATAATAATTCTAGTTTGGAATCAGATTTGGACCCAAAGCCAAAGTCCTTGTGATATTTTCATGGAGAGACTTGAGAAAAGAAACGGAGACAGAGGCTGCAAATAAACCTGGGCGAGGCGACGGATATGCGTTTTGTTGTTTTTTCGTTCCACTGTTTCGGCCTGGATTTTTTTGCTCTGAATCAAACACCCGCAGGCTCAGAGATGCCTTTCAAAGCCACTGATCCGACGCATTTCACACTGCAGCACTGGCTTGCGTAAGCTGCGGGCTTTCATCCTGACACGCAGACTGCTCGTGGTTATTACCACCCTCTACTGGCAAGGAACTTTTACTGCAGCTTAGCTGCATCACTTGGCCTGAGTTTCTCCATAAAGGTGGAAGAGCAAGCATTACACTGAACACTTTCTCTACCACTTAAGATGATTATAACACTGAGAACCTCAGAAACTGGGCCCTGTTCTGTTCATGAGCCTCAATGTTTTTCAACAGCCAAAACATACTAAACATAAAGTAACTTGGGGGTAAGAAGCCCTCCAGGATAGGACGTCCTGTTTGTTTAATAAACCATATTGTCCTGGAACACTGGCCTTCCAAGACTGGATTTGGGCACCTCCATTATAGGGAGTTCACAAGACAAAAAACCCTTGTGTTTCTGTGTTAATCTAGGTTAAAGATTACTGTCCATTATCTGTCCATTACTGTCCAAAATGCAATTTCTTTACAGTATATTTGAAAAATGAAGTGTATAGCAGAAGTGTTAAGCTCAAGTAAGGTCAAGTAGGATGTCATTGTCGTTTCAGCCATTTAAACAGAACACAGTGAAATGAAACAAAGTTCTTCCTGGAGCATGGAGCAACACAACAACCAAAACACAAGTCTACATAAGTGCTGACAGGGCAAAAGACACAGAGTGGAAAGAGAGCAATAGAGTGAGAGCAGGAAAAAAGCTAAAAAAAACGACAGGACAACATTATGTGCAGTCAGCGTTTGAATGAATACAATGTGATGACAGATGCTGCATTCTAGGTGTGGACACATGCAGAATGGATTTAGACAGTAATGCATAAAAATTGTACAAATAATAGCAGCAGCAGGGCAGAAGATGTGCAGTACATCATAAAAAAAACGGTTATTTACAGTGGTGTAAGTTGTGGTTTAAGTAACTCAAGACTGTAGTTTTGGGTTTTGTCAGTTGAGTGTATTAAATCTGAGTGCAGTAAGTGGATTCAATCACGTTTTTTGCTGTTTCCTACATCAAAGTGCGCTTTGCCCCGTATCGCCCGCCGGACATTGCCCTGAAGCCCCTGCTGTTTGAGGTGCCCAGCCTGACGCCCGACTCCGTCTTCACTGGCCGTGAGTGGCTCTTTCAGGAAGTGGATGCCCATCTCCGTGGCAGTGAGCCCACCAATCGCGGCGTTGTCATTGTGGGCAACGTAGGCTTTGGGAAGACCGCCATTATCTCCCGTTTGGTGGCGTTCAGCTGTCACGGCAATCGTATGAGACAGATCGCCTCGGACACCCCGCATTCCTCACCCAAACGTGAGTGTGTGTTGATGTATGAAAGAGAGTGTCGTCATATTGTGAGTCTGGGCAACTGTAATGCAGTTAAATCCCAATCAGCTCATTTACATAAGAAAGTATATTAGGCATGACTTAACAACTCGACACATTTGTGGCAAATGTGTGATAATTTAAGCACGCAGTTAGCACCATGCTAATTGTTGGACATAGCGTGCTATTACTCGTTAGCTACTTTACCTTAAGGGTAATCCCTCACTGTGCTCCTACACTCATGCTCTCTCTCTCTCTCTCTCTCTCTCTCTCCTTCTGTTCTTTCTTTTTCTCTTTTCTTTCCTTCCTCCTTTCCTTCCTCTTTCCCTCTCTCTATCTCTCTCACTATCTGTGCTCTCTGTTCTCTTTCTCTGTCTGTTTTCTCTCTCTCTCTCTCTCTCTCTCTCTCTTTCAGATGGTGACACTCTGCCTCTCAGTCAGCCCCCATCAGCTCATGGTACCCTTGTCGGGGGCAGCAGTTGCCCTGGCACTCCGGAGATGAGGAGACGCCAGGAGGAGGCACTCAGGAGACTGGCCTCTCAAGTAAGAGCCCGGTTCTCTCTCTCTCGCTCTGTCTCTCTTTCTCTCTGTCTCTGTCTCACACACACACACACACACACTCTTAAACAAACAAACACACAAGGATGTGAGTCTACATACAAAATGGGCCAATGTTAGGGGTCCCACTTATATCAGTAACACTCCACACAGTTCCTCACTGGTTCAAAAATATTGTTTATCTGTGTCTTGCCCACCACCCGCATCACCACTATACAATCACACACACACACACACACATGTAAACAAAAGCTGATTAACGACATCTACATCCATCACTGCTGTGCTGTTATAGCTTATGACTGTGCATTACAGAGCTGTGGTCCCTGGGATTTGTCTGCATTGCACAGTTCAGTGTTTACTTCACACACCAGATTCCATTCATCAGCTAATTATCCAGCCTCAGTGGGTTGAATGGGGTGTGTCGGAGCAGAGCAGAAAACAGCGCCAAACCACCCCAGGCCGAGATGGAGAAATGCTGTTTTGGAGGAGCATGATGTTGAATGAACTCAAGCCTGTGCTTTAGGCATCAGTCTCTGTCACTGCTAATGCAGACGTAATCACCTGGCACACAGCCACTCTCTCTCTCTCTCCCGCTTTCTGTCATTCCCTCTTTTATGCACTAACTCTCTATCTTTCACTCTTCATTTTGTTCTCCTTTTCTTTTCAGGCTTTCTTTCTCTCTCTCTCTCTCTCTCTCTCTCTCTCTTTCTCTCTCTCTCTCTTACATTTGATCGACCATCATCCTCACTTTCTATTCTCTCTCTTTCTCTATTTATACGTTTGATCGACCGTCATCCTTACTTTTCATTTTCTCTTTCTCTCTCTATCTACCTCTCGCATAAAGCTTTTTTGCAGCTCTTTTGCCTTATCAAATATTTATGGCTGTGGCGCTTCAGCGCCTTGCATACTTAATTCTGACATTTCTACCACACACCGGGAGAGGCACATCTCATACACTCCATTATGGTGGAGTGATGCCAAGCAGAGAACGGAGCAGAGCCATGCAATAAGGCCATGGATACACTGGGTGATGTTATGGCTTGTTATTAAAGCTCTGCTGAGTAAACTCTGGTATCTGCCTTCACCCCTTGTGGGAAAACTATGTGTCCAAAAGTATCCAGACAAATGCTTTCTGATCCAGACAAGTGTTCTATAAGGTTTCAGCACTCCATCACATCCCAGAGGCACTCAGTGAAGCTTATTAAACCAACTCATCCCAGAAGTATTCGGTGGATACGAATCTAGCTCATTCCTATAGTTCTTCATTGTTCCAAAGATTGTCTGTGCTGCATCATCTTGCTAAAGAACATGAAACTAAACATCTACCTGACATCTGACATTATGGTGACATTAATAAGCTTATGTGGGGTTTTACAGGGTCTCCAATTCTACCTCCTGTTTTTTATGGCTTTGTGTGTGCATAGCAATAGTGGTGTCAAGAAGCATGTATTGGACATGGCCTTTATTATATAGAACTTCCCCCTATGTGTTTAGGTGGTGGCGTATCACTACTGCCAGGCAGATAATGCGTATACGTGCCTGGTGCCGGAGTTTGTGCACAACGTTGCAGCGCTGCTGTGCAGGGCTCCTCAGCTGCAGGCCTATCGTGAGCTGCTGCTGCGCCAACCTCACCTGCAGAGCCTGCTCAGCCTGCGCTCCTGTGTCCAGGAACCAATGACAGCCTTCCGCAGGGGCCTGCTGGAGCCTCTACACTTATTACACAGAGGTACACACACACACACACACACACATCACCCTGAAAATTCTGCAGAAATGCACAAGCAAAACACAAACCCCCATTAGAGCTACCCAAAGAAATACATATGCATGCGAGGAATTCTGACATGGGATATGAACACTAAGGACTTACCCACATATAGAACTGTGCAAAAGTCTTAGGCACCTGAGAAAGTTCTACATAAAAGCTGTTTATTACTGGGCAGTAGTGTTAAGTTAGTGCTAAAACATTAATATTATAATAAATGCAAAATGCATTAGTACAGTAAATTTCATGAATGGCAAAGTGTTTGCTTAACCATTTCCAGACCTCTTTCCTCATGGAAACCCAGTATTACTTGTAACTACCATAAAATACCTGGTTTGCCTTCATTTACTGTACGTCATTAGATTAAATTAGGTTTGTTGCTTGTGAATTTTGTAAATCCAAGCAATGACTGAAGGCATCGAGCAGAAATCTGGAACAGGAATCTGTTCTTCTAACCCGCTCACAAAATATAAACTACTTTTTACCAAAAACAAAGGGTTATTTTTACTGCTTTCTTGTTTGTTTGCATTTATTCTAATGTTCACTTGTGTTTTTGCTGGCAGAAAGAAACCCACTGCTGATATAAATTACTTCAAACAATTTGCATAGGCTTTGGCACAATTCTGTAGATGCACACACACACACACACACACACACACTTGAAATACTAAAATACATTCAGACATATTCAAACACATGGATTCATGTAAAACATGTATGCTGTTTTTTCAGAGAGAAAAGTAGCGTGTGATGAAGATTTGATCATTTTGATTGATGGGCTGAATGAGGCAGAGTTCCATAAACCAGACTACGGAGACACCATTGTCTCTTTTTTGTGTAAAACTGTCGAGCGTTTCCCTCCCTGGCTCAAACTGGTGGTGACTGTCAGGACGTCTCTACAGGTTAGACTTCATCCACACTTAAACTCAAGGGCCATTGGTCAGTGATCCATGCAGTTTGGGCAGACTTAGCAGTCAACTCCCTCAAAACGGTGAGGGGGCATATTCCCAGTATTTTGAAAGTTAGGGGTCCCCATGGTCCCATGTCCCATCTAAAGTGGTGATTCTATTGACTTTAGAACACTGTAATTTATTTTAATCAATTAAAATAATATAAATATTTTATTAAATTAAACCATTTATGCTACTTTTAGAGGTAAAAATCTTTTTAAATGCTCCCAAAAATGTATAAAATGTGTGTTCAGTATATTTGATCTATTTAACATTTGAGATTTCAGGTTGAGTTTAATCTTTTTCCAAACAGTTGTAAATAAATAGTGACGTCTGAGATAATAACTGCTACTCTGTGGGGTTTCTTCAGTACATAAGAGCTCATTAAACGTCTTTCTGTTTCTGTCCATTTCTCCGTCAATTTTTGTCTTTGTCAGGACGTGACCAATCCATTGCCTTTCCATCGGATCTCTCTGGACCGCCTGGATGACAGCGATGCCATCGACTCAGACCTGCAGGGTTACATCCTACACCGGCTGCACGCTAGCCAGGAGATCCAGAATAACGTGGCCCTGAACGGCAAGCTGGACAACGCAGCCTTCAGCAAGCTCAGCGCACACTTGAAGGGCCTGAGCCGAGGCTCCTACCTCTACCTGAAACTCACGCTGGATCTCATTGAGAAGGGCTACCTGGTGCTTAAGAGCTCCAGCTACAAGGTCATTAGGGCTTTCATTCAGTCAGAGTGGTTAGCTTAGCCTAGCAAGAGGTCGCATAGCCTCATTATTCCAGGTTCAAGATTCTTTATATGTTCAGTTTAGTTACAGTAAATTAAACAGAAAATGAATGGCTAAAACTAAGTAGTAAAACTATATTCAAATAAACAAGTTTAAACAAGATTTGAAGTTTGCAAATATAATAAAACAGAGTGTTTTCTGTGAAGTGCGGTGTGCTGATTGCTGTTGAGCAATGAAGACACAAATAACAGACAGCAGTGCGGTTGTGAGGTAGAGAGGAAGGTGATATAAATTGAGGTACAGAGGAAGGTGAGATACAGCGACGTAACGAGGAGGATGAGATACAGCGACGTAGAGAGGAACGTGAGATACACTGAAGCGGTGAGGTAGCAGATGAAAAACAGTGAGGTCATAAGTTCAGTCTTGGTTAAGGAGTCATGTACATGGAAGCTCCTGCTGAGCCTCTCTGTTCTGACCATAATACTCCTGAACAATACTGTTGTTAATTACTGTTAATAATACTAATAATACCTCATAATTATGAATAGCACTACGTAATACTTATGTGAATTTGGGGTGGCCTCACATGAAGCATAACTTGGATGTTAATAGTTTATTCAGTACGTATTTGCCTGTGTTTACTTGTCTGTATCAGGTGGTGCCAGTGAGCCTGGCGGAGGTGTACTTGCTGCAGCTGAACATGCGTTTCCCCACGCAGTCGTCGTTTGAGCGGGCGCTGCCTCTGCTGAATGTGGCCGTGGCTTCACTCCACCCGCTGACCGACGAGCAGGCGTTCGGGGCGGTGAATGCTGGGGCCGTTTGGGGCGCCGCACTCGACTGGGATGACTTCCAGCAGCGTGCAGAACACCTCTCACCATTCCTGGTGAAGAGACGAGATGGCACACGCATGTTTGTACATCCGTCCTTCAGAGAGTGGCTGATCTGGAGGGAGGATGGAGAGAAGACTAAATTCCTCTGTGACCCCAGGTCAGAAGGCAGATTGTTTATTGGGGAGGTGTTAGGTTTTTGTGTTTTCTTGTTCTGACAAACCTGACTCGGCTCCAGTCGTATAATTATCTGGCTCTTTAAGAGCTGAGTGAAGGAAATTTCTGTATATTACATGGGTTTCCTGAGGATGGGGATGAAGAAGGGGCCTGTATTTAACCACACTGTAGCCTCAAAGACTATTTAACCAACTTTAAAGAATTTCTTAAAGGGCCTATTTTGTGGAAAACATACATATTCATTCCCCAATCCATACAGTCTTTAGGGGACTAAGGTGCAAAAGGAGCTTGTTTTAAACTATTTACTTTTGTGATATGATGAAAACTATGCTTTTGCACATATCCTGTATTCAGGCTCCTCTTTGCTCATTCAGACTGAAGTCATAAGGAGTGTTTCAGCCCACACTTCAGTTTAAAGAAAGCTAGAACAGCTAAATTACATTTATCTTTATTAGAGGCACAATAATTAAATTATCCTTTTTAACTGTGAAAAGCAGTTTTAAAAAATGAAAAAAAAAATTAGCCAAACAGCTCAAATAATTGGGGTCAGATCACTTTGTAATATTTGCAAAGTTCAAGAAGAAATATCTACTTATAGTGTGAAGGTGAGTGTGTGTGACCTGTTTGTGATTTTCCTCTAGGAGTGGGCACACACTGCTGGCCTTCTGGTTCTCCCGGCAGGAGGGCAAACTCAACCGACAGCAGACCATTGAGCTGGGTCACCACATCCTCAAAGCACACATCTTCAAGGTATACACACACACAAAGTGTCATATGGAGACAACTCATTAATGTATAAATTCAGGCATGTTTTCAGATTAAACATGCTCAGAGAGGTCCATAAACACGTTTTGTGTTCTGTATATGTTCTGTATACTTTGCTTTTTTACAGGGTCTGAGCAAGAAGGTCGGGGTTTCCTCATCGGTGCTGCAGGGGCTATGGGTGTCATACAGTACAGAAGGACTTTCTGCTGCTCTCGCCTCTCTGCGCAACCTGTACACTCCCAACATCAAGGTGAAACCATCATTTCTTACTAACAGTGCAGAAATTTTGTGCTGCTCTGTGGAGTGTTAGAGTCTAAAAAAATAGATTATTGCTGTCTTATAAAACTGTGCTTTTTCAAGTTTTATTTTTACATCTTTTTAAAACACCAGCTGTGTTTTACATCGTGTGTACTTTGTTTCATACCAAGTAGATCAATAGGAATGGTACAGAATTACTGGGAATAAAATGTAACATTATAATTGATTAAATAGTAGAATGATTGTAAGTTTTTATTTTGTGCAGGGAATAAAGTTTTAGTGCAGGAATTGCGCAGAATCCTGAATATTTCTCCTTCAACTTTCTCTAACTCTACTGTATCTGCTCTTTCTCTCTCCCTCTTCTCTCTCTCTCTCTCTGCAGGTCTCTCGTCTGTTGATTTTGGGAGGTGCTAATGTGAACTACCGAACAGAGGTGTTGAATAACTCTCCGGTGCTGTGTGTACATGCCCATCTGGGTTACCTGGAGATGGTCAGTCTGCTGCTGGAGTTTGGCGCAGAGGTGGATGGTGCATCAGAAAGTGGCCTCACTCCATTGGGTTACGCTGCTGCAGCTGGACATCTGTCTGTCATCACTGCCCTCTGTGCCAAGAAAGCCAAGGTCCGCACCGTCAAACACAAGACCAAAAGCCATAGTTCTGTGAAAATTAAAAAAAGCACTATGCATTACCCTACCAATACTCCTCCAATACCCCAGCAATACTCTAAGAGTGCCCCAACAATACCACACCAATATCCCACCAATACCCTGTCAATACCCCAACAATACCTCCCCAATTCCGCACCAATACCCTACCAGTACCCTACTAATACCCTACAGATACCCTACCAAAACACAGTCAATGCCCTACCAATACCCCAGCGTTATCCTTCCAATATCCTACCAGTACCCCACCAGTACCCTAACAATACTCGACCATTACACCACACACTCACTCCAGTAATGTAGGAACTATAACTGGGTGCCACTTGTATAGGGGTGGTGGTGGCCTAGTGGGTAGGATACTTTGGACCAAGAGGTCATGGGTTTAAATCCTACCTTCAGCATACAACATAAAAGCATCTGCTAGATGCTGTAAATGTAAATATAATAGTTGTATTTCTTAGTTGGTTGCCAGGCCTCAGAATTTTAGTTCAGTCTCACAGTAATTTTAGTCTGAATATTTTTTTTCCCCTCAGATGTCATAATGAGAAAATACAGAAAGTCTCTCTCTCTCTGTTTTGCATGCAGGTGGACCACCTAGACAGGAATGGTCAGTGTGCTCTTGTTCACGCGGCTCTGCGGGGCCACCTAGAGGTGGTGAAGTATCTAGTGCAATGTGACTGGAACTCAGACGAGCAGCAGCCCTCAGCCTTCAGCAAGAGCCATGCAGTACAGCAGGCCCTGATAGCAGCGGCCAGCATGGGCTATACAGAGGTATACACACACACACACACACACACACACACACACACACTCATACTCTGGCAGGCCCTGAAAGCAGTGGCTAGTATGAGTTATACTGAAGTACACACACACACACACACACACACACACACACACACACACACACGAGCGCACTCGCTCACATCTCTGTGTGTTTTGTGTAGATTGCATCGTACTTACTGGACCTCCCAGAGAAGGATGAGGAAGAGGAAGAACGTGCCCAGATCAACAACTTTGACACACTATGGGGGGAAACAGGTGAGGTGTGTGTGTGTGCGCGTGAGTAAAACCAGATTGTTATTTGATTGTTATTAGCTCCTCATTAATGTAACAGTAACTGTGCAGTTTTGATAGAACTTGAAGGTCACTACACCTTGCTAAACCACATTTTCCAGACTTGGGGTGCTTTTTGCAATGCGCAAACGAAGAGCATCTCCACTTATTCAATTGAACATCTGTGATTTATCCATGAGAAATCGGTCCTGTTTTATGGTTTTTGGTGCCTGCTCAGGACCGGTAGAAATCTGGCATCTATACTGGAATCAGTGCTTGTCTAATTGCTGTGTTTTTATAACACCATCTTATTACACTCTATTACAATGCAGATTTAATTGCACCCTCTGACAGAAACTGCTACCTTTATAATACGCTGCCTTGTCACTTCTATTCTCCCTCTAAGCTCTGACAGCGGCTGCTGGAAGAGGGAAGCTGGAGGTGTGTAGGTTGCTGTTGGAGCAGGGAGCCGCCGTATCTCAACCCAACCGCCGTGGCATTGTGCCTCTGTTTAGTGCCGTCCGCCAGGGACACTGGCAGGTGGGACACAATGCGCCTCACACACTTTTTAATTCAAAATGAGCGAAATTGAATTAATTTCAAACCATTAGGATACTAATAGACACAATATGTTCAAACATACTTCATGTTTTCTCTAATTTGCCTTGCAAATTACCTGCTGATCACTTTTAAGCTGTTTAGTCACTGTTTTTTTGTGCTGTTCTCAGACTGACTTTCTTTCTTCTCATTCTCTCGTGTGTGTGTGACTGTGTGCCTGTGTGTGTGGCCGTGGGTTGTGTGTGTAGATTGTGGAACTGTTGCAGAATCATGGAGCGGATGTGAACATGGCAGATAAACAGGGTCGGACCCCTCTCATGGTGGCAGCCTCTGAGGGTCATCTGGCCACAGCCGAGTTCCTGTTTGCGCAGGGTTAGTCTGTTCTCACACACAGCACACAGACCAAACCTTTTTTATTTATTTCAAATGCCCACTTCATGGAAAAAACTAACTAATTTTCCTTTTATTCTTTTTTAATCAAATACTTTGATGTACTATGTAAACAAAGCTTACTCTCCTGTCCATAAAGTAAAAAAGAACCTGACTAGTTTCAAAGGAGTGTTTTTTGTTTGTTAAGCCACACAGTGACCTACATATAATTCATTCTAGCAGAACAAATTATGTATGATTTCCCCTGCAGCCCACAACCTGATATGTGTTGTTACACAATACAGGAAAGCCTGTTTTACTGGAAATTAAAATAAATCCTTTTTTTGACCACACAAATAGTACCAAAAAAAAGATCTTATTAAAGTTTGCTGTGCATGTGGCGAAGACTGTAGTCGTTGTCTGTGTGAATGAATTTGTGATTCAGTTGGGACAGTCGGGAAAAACACGTTACAGAGTTTTAGCTTTCTAAAACTGAGGTTACCTCTCGCTCGCTCTCTCTCTCTCTTAAATCTGGGACTTTTCACACAGGTGCCTCCTTGGCTCTGATGGATAAGGAGGGTCTTACCGCTCTCAGCTGGGCGTGTCTGAAAGGCCATCTCCCATTGGTGCGTGCACTGGTGGAGAGGGGTGCAGCTACTGCTCATGCAGACAAGAGTGGACGCACCCCGCTGGACCTTGCGGCCTTTTATGGAGACTCAGAAGTGGTGAGAACATCTCTGATCACTCCATGAATATATTCTGATGGTTGTTAGATTAAATGACTGATTTACTAAACATGGAACTGACAATAAATTGGAGCTGGATTACCTGGAGAGGTAGTCATTTTTTGTGATTATTGATGTGACTTTAATCCAGTATGAATCTACAGTATGTAGTTTTTCAGTTTGACAATAATTGCAGGCTAATTTTAATCCAGAATGAATCTGCAGTGTGTAATTTATATAGTCTAACAATAACACTTGTTCAGTGACTTTAAGCCAGAATGAATCTGCAGTGTATGTAATTTTGACAGTCTACAGTAATAGTGAATTGTCTTCTGTGATTGTTTACATTTTCCCACGGAGGTTGTATTCCAGACCCTTCACTTGTAAACCTAATCCATCTCCAGTGCTTAAGACTAAATGGGAAAATATGAAAAGATAAGCAAATAAAACTGCAATTCTGTTTTTATTTTAGTAATCGATAGTCTTTATTAACTGCCTGTAAGTGAGGAGGCATTAACCATTTGTTTGCCATGCCGTGTGTTTGTGTTCAGGTGCAGTTTTTGGTAGATCATGGTGCAATGATTGAGCATGTGGACTACAGCGGCATGAGACCTCTGGACCGAGCTGTGGGCTGCAGAAACACATCAGTAGTGGTAGCGCTGCTGAAGAAAGGAGCCAAGATAGGTAAAAGAAACAGTCAAAACTGGCCTGGGCGGAGAGGGAGACGTAAACACAAGCAGACAGAGAGAGTCTCCTTTTATTATGTAACGTTCATCACCTCACAACCACAGTGTATATCTGCGTGGGTATGTATATGCAAATTGTTTAAAGCCATTTTTCTCAGTATGTCGTCATTTGTCTTTCTGATGTCTTTCTGCTGGATAATTCAGGTTTCAGTCAGAAACCTAGTTTGACTCAATCTGTCCTTCATTACATTAAATCAGGAGCTGCTGATGTAATGTCACAAATCGAAGCAACGGCTAGAGGAATTGAGGAGAAATCTGGAACCAAACCTGTGTTCTCCTTACCAGCTCAAAAAATATCAACTACTTTTTCACAAACACAACAAATCTTGATACGTTTACTGCTTTCTTATTAGTTTGCATGCATTCTGATGCCAGCAGAAAGACAAATGATCACATACTGAGAAAAATGGCTTTGAACAATTTGCATAGGCTTTCGCACAGTACCTACATATACAGTTGTGCTCCTAAGTTTACATACACTTTCAGAATTTATGATTTCTTAACCATTTTTCAGAGAATATGAATGATAACACAAAAACTTTTCTTTCACTCATGGTTA
>JBBPCX010067936.1:0-12716 GCA_037974365.1 Hydrocynus forskahlii | reverse complement strand
TAGTAGTAGTAGTAGTAGTAGTAGTAGTAGCAGTAGTAGTAGTAGTAGTCCTATATAATCCTATCATCAATACTGTATTATCAGTGATGTAATTATTGTTCTTATTGATTTAGTAGAATTATTATTGTCACTACTGACATTTTACTATCTACTGCTAGTTCCTACCTCTCTTTAAGTTTGCTGCTATATTTTATTTCAATATTAGTAGTAGCAGACGTATTAATGTAATTACTTGTATCTATATATCCACTCTATTTGACCTTATTTTATTGTTAAATATTTTAATTTAAATGCTTTGGCAGCCCTGTACATGCTCATGGTCATGCCAATAAAGCTACAGTAACTGAACTGAACTGAAAACTCCCCAAAACAGTCCGCCGTTCTAGACTCCGCCTCCGGGTTTAGGATTGGGTAATTTATGCACACTGCTTCATAAGTATGATCTACTAGCCAATCCCAGGCCAGGAGAGCCGTCCGCTATCCTAGCTCAGGAAGCGGGGCTTATTTTGATCTTGAGCATAGACACATAATTACAATAATATTATATGTCTATTTTCTTGAGCTTGTGACTATAGACAGGTAAACCAATCCTAGCAAACTAGACACATCTTCTCGGAATATGGGTGGGGAAAAAACAAACGCGGGGAGGGGGATCCAGGCAGTGTTGCCAATTTAGCGACTTTGTCGCCATTTCTAAAGAATTTCCAGACCCCTTTAATGACTTTTTTCCAAAAAGCGCCTAGCGACAAATCTAGCCACAATTTTGACAAATCTTAGTTACTTTCTGTATAACTTTGTCAATATTCCCTTCAGATCTGCCTGAGACCCAGTCTGCTCTGTCTCCGTCTGTCCAGGCGCTCTGAAAAGGAATTATCAGTGTATGTGCATGCAATATGATGTCATATCGACTGACCAATCATAAACCGTCCTTGGTTGATCTCACCCATTCACAAAACAAAATATTTTGTTATATTTTTAAGCAAAGTAAAAAAGAAATCTGTGTCAGGTATAAAACAGATATTTATTTTATAAGCCACACATGAACATCTTCTCTTTCACCTTGCAGACCTCTCCTTTCCTTCCGTTTGAACAAGTAAACACACGCACGGACATTAAAATCAAACTTAATTTCGTCTTTTATTACACAAACCTATGAAATTCATTAAAACAATGACAACATATATCCTACTTCCAAAAAATTCCTGAAAAGGATGGGAGCTACTAACGGAATTTAAAAGGTGGCTGAACCTCTATGATGGTAGTGACAGCAGGGCTTACTGTATGTACAGTAAAACAGATTTTTATGCCAAGCTTTCAGACGTTAAAAAGCATGCAGCTCCCAAAAGTATGTTGAAAAGGCCAAGCCATACAATCAGGCTACCAAAGTCAAATTGTCCTTAAAAAAACAGACAAGCTGAAGCAGGCAGAGACAACAATTGCTTTGGCTATCGGAGATCACTGCGCTATTTTGTCATGTGACTGGCAGCATTCCTCGATTCCAATATATAAAGAGAAAGTAGGAACCGTTTGGCTAAAAAGCTAATGTACTATTTTCCTCTTACCCCAGCCAAGACATGTTCCAATTGTCATTTTTAGTGTTGGAGCTTCGAGGCTAACATTGCTAACAAACGTGAAGTCAATAGTCACATTAATATTTTTGTAAATCTTCCAAAATATCTCAACAACTGAAACAACATCCAGCTTTTCACTGAGCAGGCATGACCTTGTTGATGTGGTTCATGACACAGTAAGATTGTGAGCTATTTAAAAAATAAACAAAAAATAAAGCCAAACACTGTTGGAAGTCTTTTTAAACAACAGCGTCTGTTTTCACAAGCTGCTTAAGAATTAAATTTTCTAATCTACAATCAATTTTATAACAATGAGTGTAAATCTGGAGGACTCTAATCTAGGATCAGTCCTTTTTACACTGCTTTGTGAATATCAGCCCTGGTGGTGTCTGGATCCAGGACTTTCTCCTAATGGTGGAGTTAGGATAAAATCACCCCCAAATCCAGCCTAAACCGGATTAAACTGAAATCAAACCCTCACGAGCGTTCACTCGTTTCATTAATGATGTCAGCGAAAGACACAAGGCTTGTAAATACACTAACGAAACAGTATCGTTAAATCAGCAAGTACGGAGGATGATGCGTCTCTTCTCCTTAAATCAGAAATGACAGCTGAATAGGCACATTGTTACAATTCGTGATACATTACTTGTCAGTTGGAAAGTTTGAAATATTGTAAACAGTGTAAACAGATAAGTACCGACTGCTGGTTGAATGTAGGACAAAATCTTACTCAGAGCAAATGTCGGTTCACTCCGTTCCTTTGAATTCTAATGAATCGAACGTGGAACTGAACGATTCATCAGTTATTCTTACACTATATGGACAAAAGTATTGGCACCTCTCAATTATTAAATTCAGGTGGCATCTTACTTTCGGTGAAGGGCAATCGTAATGCTTCAGCGTACCAAGACATTTTGGACAACGCCATTCTTCCAACTTTGTGGACGCAGTTTGGGAAAGGCTATTTTCTGTTCCAGCATGACTGTGCCCCAGTGCAAAAAGCAAGAACCATAAAGACATGGTTGGGTGAGTTTGGTGTGAAAGAACTTGTCTGGACTGCACGGAGCCTTGACCATAGCCCCATCCAACAACTTTGATGTGAACTGTGACGGAGAATGCGAGCCAAGCCTTCTCATCCAACAACAGCGGGGTTGGGGTTTTAGAATTGTCCGGGATTTTGTGCTGCCTAAACATTTGTCACGTCATGGTTATTCGCATCCCGTCAGCCCGAGATGCGCATAACCACCACTCTATGCTTTTGTGCTCCTACTTTTACACACAAGATTATGACTTCAACTATTAGTACTAAATCTATATGTAAATAAAATATTGATTTGATGGCATATGGGTAAAATGTCTTTTACAACAGCCTTGTTTAAGGATTTTGTACTTAGAAAATCAATAGACACACAGTACAAACCTTTAATGGTTCTGTCATGCTGAGAACCGTTTTGTTTTCTATACTACAAAGTTATAGAAAATAATACATTAATTTTATTAATGCTCAGACATGGCCTCTCTGTACATATGTATGTATATACACAGTGGATATATTATGTATGGAAATATAATGCTGGCGAGGAGGGTAGTGAATTTTCAGTGAATGTAGATGGGTGTGTGGGTGTGTGAGAGAGACCAAGTTGCCATGTTCTGAGCAAAGCAAAGTAACTGTGGAGTCAGAAAATGAAATCTGAATTTGAATTCAAAGTGACGTTGCCCGTCACAGCAAGCATAGCTTTTGGTAAAAAGGCAGAGAACACGGCAAGAGCCGCAGGACATCACTTTCATAATATGCACACACACACACACACACACACACCCATACACACACCCTCTTATCATGAACTACCTCCATTTCCAGACCTACAAACACAAAAACACAGATGCTACTGATTGGGGCTTGTGACCCAACGTTGCTTTTACTCCACATGTGCCTATAAATACACTCAGTGGTATTAGAAGGAAGGATACAGCTCATGTAGACTGGAGAGACAAATAACAGCAGCTTTGCAGATGCTTATTTTTGTGATAAAGGCATAAAGACTGAAGTAAATAAGTGAATGCCATTTATTGGCTCTGTATGCAATATTTGTACAATATTCACTTATTTGAGATTCTTTAATGCTGAGGTATGTCAGTGGTGCCTAGGATCTTATGGGCAGAAAAAAAGCCCCGCATACAAAAAATACATTTAATGAGCAAAATGTTTTTTCTTGCTATAGTTATTGCTGTTGTTACTTGCTATTATACTTCAAGCAGGCTGATGCTCTCAAGGCATGCCTAAATTTCATGTAATGGCAATAATTTTGTCTTATTTAGCTGTCTGACACATCACATGACGGCTAGAGTACTGATTACATGTTTGTACTTTACTAGAGAGGATGAATATAAAGACCTATTTCAATAAGTTTATTTCAATAATCAGGTAAGTCCACAGAAAATATGATCGACTTTGTGTGAATGAAGTTGTGTCCTTAATTTTCTGACAAGCTACTGTTAAATAACGAAACTGTCTGGAATTTCAAATATGCAGGATCAATGTGGTTAAATTAAATATTAACCTGGTAGTCAAACAGCCTCATCTATCTAGAGTCAACACAGACTTTTTTACATTTCTCCCATGAATGCACACTGCCAAAACAGCCCATTAACCACACACATTGACCTGCTACCGATATCATTCAGAGCATAAAAGCAGGTTGAGTACTGATGCCTATTAAATGTTTAGAATTATTGCACAAGTGACCAACCGTGTTCTTGAAATTTGCTTTGCTTGCAGTGTGAATAGTTGTAAGAGTGCAGGTCCAGTGGGGTCATTTATTATCCACAAAAGGCCCTTAGACTAATACATTTGAGAACTGCTGTACCTCTTTGCATTTACCGTTTATCACAGATATTAATATTGTACTTCTAGAGGATCCAAGAAAACTTCAATAATACTTAAAGGCTTTCACATTTTATAAAAACATATAAAACATATATGCTAATATGTTAAAAACATTAAAGAAGGATCACATGACTAAAAGGGGGTTTAAAAAAGTACAATATTGAAGTGATTAAACTTCTTTTGGAAGTTTACATATTTTTGACATATTTAAGGCATCTTTGTTTTTTACAGTGCTCTGTCATTGTAAAATTGTGCAAAATGTTCTGTACAGTGACAGAAAACACACTTTTGTGAGGAACCTTCAAATGTGTCCATTATTTAAGTAATAAGTCACATGCTCAAACAATTTGACATTATACATAATAATTACACTTAAAATAATGACTACATTACAACTACATTAGAAGTAGAAATAGAATGCTTCTTTTTCCAAAAAGATAGCAGAACAATTATCCAAAAAAATACATCCAAATCTACACAAAACTACACAAAAATGACCACAAATCAAACTTCTGACATGGCCATTCCAGTCCTGAAGCATCTCGGGAGATTTTGTATTGAGGAGTGTAAAATGAAAGTGACCATTCTGTCATACGTGAACGCACCACAGCACACAGTGTGAACAGCACAAAATTCAACCCATTCAACCCTCTGCATTTAACTCATTCACCAAGTGAAGCAGTGGGCAGCCAGGAACACAGCGCCCGGGGAACAGTGTGTGGGGATGGTACCTTGCTCAAAGTACCTCAGAGGTGCCTAGTGGTCTTGGGAATTGAACCCACAACTTCCTGATCGCAGGGTGAACGCCCTAACCACCAGGCTACCACTAGGCTACCAGCTGTGTATCAAGGCTGCTTGACTGTTTTATCAAGCAGTATCGAAGAAGACTTACTGCTGTTATATTGGTAAAGGGACCGAAGGATGGCAAAAATTATGACATGTATTTCCTTAAAAATATTTGAAAAAGGTTTTTCTTTGAGATTTGTCTCAAAGATTAGCAATAGGCTGACAGAAGACTGAGAGTCCAGTTCAGTTAGAAATTTGTAGGAATAGCCTGTGTATAAAACTGCACTGGGGTGTAAAACAAGTTGTCCATGTAGGGAGCTTCTCATGCTCTCTCGCAGAGTGCAATGACGGAAACATAGGTGTAATATACCTGAGGGAAATTAGATGCCAGAAAATATACCAACGCTTCTAAATAATGTACAACTCAACAGATATTGCAAAGGGCCAAGAGCCTCATGGGAGCCCTCATGCGCCAGAGCCACTCAAGCAGAGGAAAGTGCTAAATGAGCTGTTTCCCCCCTCATTTGTGGTTGAACTTTTGTCTTGACTCATCAACAAATGAGTAAGTAATGCAACTGTGCTTTTGGAAAGAGGACAAACAAGAGGGAAGAGCCTCACAGACAAAGCCAGCCACAGACAGAAGCGCTTACGTGTTATGGTGAACTTGCAACTGGAAATCAGAAAGGGTGAATGAGCAAAAAGAGAATGAGGAAGCACTGAGAAGTGGGAGAAAAAGAGAGAGAGAGAGAGAGAGAGAGAGAGAGGGAAAAAAAAGATATGAGAGAAGCTGTCATGTGATAGATGTTGTTCCTTGGCTCTGCGACTTTCACTTTTATATAACCCACATAACCTCTGCTGCACTGCCGCCAGGCACACACACACACACACACATACACACACACATACACACACACACACACACACACACACACAGTCGGGCACACAGAGAGCACACAGTTGGAAACAGTAGGCAGCTGAATCAGATAGACAACTGGATGTTTCAGGCCTAGTGAATACACCAGCAGAGGTGTTGATCTGGCCCAAAAACAACGCAAAGCAAGCATGAGAATATTCTAGTCTTCTTCTTCTGGCTTCTTGGTGCTTAGTAAAGCAAGAATGTTTTACCAAGTGTAATGTATAGCTTACATTTATACATTTATATATTTATGTTTATGTAAAAATTATTTTTAAAGGCGCCCTGCGGAAGTGGGCTTGTAGAACGACTACAACAGCCATGTTCTTTTAAAACTTCAAGCTTATTATTCAGTAACTGCAAGAAATCTAATATGTAAGTTATTAAGTTATGTGATCGAGGGACTAATGTGTAGGCATACATACAGACTTTCGTAGTTTAAAGGGGTTGTTGCTGGTTTAGTGGTGTATAATCTTTGGGACACACTGTTTCAGTGAATGCAAAGCACTTGTCTTGTGAAACTTCAACTATATGACTGTCTTTTGTGGAGATTTTTAAGCATGCTAAATGTGAGTGAATGAATTACATGCCAGTTCTTTGAGATGGATCCTTTAAAAATAAAGGTTTCTAAATGGTCCAGGGTTTTTACATTTAGAAAAACCTTAGGCTTAGGTGGCACTTGATTCTCAAACAAAACTTTTTGATATTCTTTTTAATTACAAACCAAAAGTAAATGTGGTTTAAAGCTGAAATGAGTGAGAGGTGCCGGGCATATTTGTTGACTGTAACTGATTACAGACTACAGGTACTGAAGCTTGTTCTGAACGACAGAATTACTTGACACTTGGTAGTACTATGTAGAAGTATCACATGTTCATAATCAGTTCTATAACACTC
Source organism: Hydrocynus forskahlii (assembly GCA_037974365.1). Lineage (NCBI taxonomy): Eukaryota > Metazoa > Chordata > Actinopteri > Characiformes > Alestidae > Hydrocynus > Hydrocynus forskahlii. The sequence continues at coordinate 5,659 of JBBPCX010067936.1, read as the reverse complement.
GACAAATGTCGACATTATTAACATCTATTTCATTTATTATTCTCAGTGTTCCTAAAATACTAAAATATTTGAAATGACCTTTTGGTGTGTTAGTAAAAATATGTAAAAAGTGTAAAGTGACCATTCTGTCATACATGAACACACCACAGCACAGAGTGTGAACAGTATGCATATAACCCATTCACCGGCGGGCAGCCATGAACACAGCGCCCGGGGAGCAGTGTGTGGGGACGATACCTTGCTCAAAGGTACCTCAGAGGTGTCACTACTAGTCTTGGGATTTAAACCCACAACTTCCTGATCACAGAGCGAATGCCCTAACCACTAGGCCACCAGCTGCCCCTGTAAATATACATTGTATAGAGTATTAAATAAACTGATTGAAAATTGTAATGATGAGAAGAGATTTTGACCTCTTGAATGGTAGTGTATGTTCACCACACTGATGATACAGTAAGACCTATAGGCTGTAAGAAAATATGATTTGGGTTTATGAACCAGAATGGCTTTCTGTGACCTTTTATGAGACAGAACCATTCTGATAATTGCCTTTATATGCTCATGTCAGCTGTCTTGTGTTAGAGTTAAACAATTGCAGCGAGGGATTGGTTTGTGTCCTTTGTCTGCTTGTATTTAAAGTTCCACAGTTTGGTTGTCTGTTGTCCCTCACAGTTATCCTTGGTTGTATCTTTTCGAGTCTTTAGTATTTTTTTGTGTTTTGGCCACCGAGCCGGTTTTGTGTTTGCTTTTGTGTTAATAAAGCTTTATTGAAGAAAATGAAAATCTGTGCCTGCGACTTGATATGACCAAAATGTGACAAAGGCACGCTTAATACACAGAACTGTGTTTTTTAACATTATGTTGAAATCGACAACTGAATAGAAATTGTGCTCAAATATTTGCAGAAATATTTTTGGTCAAATTTTTCCATACACACACACATGCTTTTAGTCCAACATTTAGCTCTCTTTCCTGTCGTTGATACACTACCCTCCCCTGAACTTCAAACCCCAACCTGTGCATAAGGAAAAATGTTCATTTATGTTAAATAGGCCGATTATGTAATAATGATGATAACTAGGGGCAGCCTCTCAATTCATACTGTCCTAAAGACGCCCGTCTCTAATACAGGCGTGTGTTTGCCCTCAGAACAGAGTCACAGACAGACAAATTATCTTTTCATTAACAATATTCACTTCTTAATTGGAGGGCGGTACAAAAATGCCCACAGACTAACATTACAGTTTTTCAAATAACAAACTGTGAATAGACTGCATGCACTGGAACTAATTAATTACATAGAACATATTTATTTTAAAAATAATCTGCTTAATTCACAGCACTTTGGTGCACCCTGCTGTAGTTACAGACTCGCAAGGTCTACTGTGGGGCACTGTGGCCCAGCACAATATTTTACCACTTTACTAGGAGTTAGCTTCTGACCACAGTGCCTGTCTTGGGCGAATTACTTCTCTCAACCTAGTAGTGACACTACTTTTCCTTCAGTCGTACCAGCTCAGCATACTCCTACCATGTCACTGACACTACCGTGCTAAGAGACATCTGGTCCTGTGGTAAGAAACTGGCCAGTGAAGTGTGGTTGATAACTGTGCATAGCAAAAGATGGTCTACAGTCTGTGTAGCTATAGGCTGATAGCCACAGCATTAAAACCACTGACAGGTGAGGTGAATATCATTGATTCTCTCATTACAAGGGGTGGGTTATATTATGCAGCAGTTAATGTGCTGGAGGCAGGAAAAATACAAGGGCCAAATTGTGTTCCTTATATGCAGTGATTAGTACCTACCAAAAGTGCTCCAAGGATGGACCACCAGTGAACACAGATTGTGTAGTCTCTTGTTTTGGCAGCCTACAATATTGGGCAAGTGGTTTTAATGTTATGGCTGATCATTGTATGGACCTATAAGGCTGATTGTTAAAGTAGATAGGTAGTGTATATCACATATAAGTGCCCAGGATGCTCTTGAAATCCTGATTTGGTTACCTGGCAGGAAGTGATGTAGATAGGTTGTTAGCAGAATACGGCCTTTGACACAGACACAAGAACAGTTTTCTCATCTCTCATTCAGTTCACCGTGTTGGCTATTTCAGCAACAGGATATCCTGTTCCAGGCCCATCACATAACCAATACAATGCAAAACCAGGATGCAACCCAAAACAAGGTATCTATGGGAAAAAAGGAGTTCAACTGTTTTGGTTTAGGCTGGCCTTGCAAAATATTTACATGACAGGGCCTTCTTGTTTGTTCAGTGATTTTACAGTGGTACTACATCTGAAATCAGATCATTCATAACTTTACTTACAGATCCTGGGAGGGAGAAATAAACTGCACATAATTCACATATTATTATTATATATTATACTTAGTTCATAAGTTTATAAAATACTTATATAATTCATCACATGAATACAGCATCATCATATTATATATTTCTTATTTTGTTATTATTATCACCTTATTACTCATATTCATTTGATTCACACTGCAGCTAAAGTGACAAAAGTGCATCACTGACTAAAAAATATAGATAGATAGATCGATAGATAGATAGATGGATAGATGGATAGATGGATAGATAGATAGATAGATAGATAGATAGATAGATAGATAGATAGATAGATCACATGGGACACATCTTGGTTGTCCCTTTTCAGATCACATAAACATTATTAAACAAAATGCTTTTGAGCCAGAAATTAAGAAAAGGACTGACATAGTACAATAGTTGGGTAACAGCTGATGCCAAATGACAGGACATGCAAAGGTGGTAAGATGCAGCGCTCTTAAAATGTAAGAACTACTCTTAAAAGGACTACTGTGCCATCTGCTGGTCAGACTCAATAAGTGAATGTTGATTTGAGGGGTTGGTTGTTTGACAGCAGGGTCTTTACTGTTGTTCTGAAGTCACCCATGAAGTCAGCTGTGATGAAATGGCACAGATATCTAAACTAAAAACATGAAATACACATAGCAGCTGGTAGGACACACACTTTGCTAGCAAGGCCATCAAAAGCCAGTTCCGAAGTTAAGAATATTTTTTTTTCCCCCATTTTTTTAGCATTTTCCAAATAAAAGCAACTTACATGCAAAATACTTCAAATGTATACATGTACCAAAGGTAATAACAAACAAATTGACAAACATCTTCATATACACTATAGCATCTGAACAGCTAACCTACAGTGCCTACTCTCTTTGCCCACCCATAGGCCCATAAGCAAGGAAAATAATAAAGAAATTAGATAATATATGAATAAATAAGTAATTAACCAAAAAAGCAAATACCTAAATAATAATAAAAAATATATTTAAAAAAAATAAATAAATAATAAGGAATACACAAAAACAGACAAGTACTTGTTTTTTAAAATTCAATCAGGTGCAATTGTTTTCAAAGATCTAAAATAGGAAACAAAGGGTTGCCACACCTTCAGAAACCTATCGGCTCTCCCCCTCAGTTTAAACTTGATTTTTTCAAGTTTTAAAAAGAACATAAGATCCTTTAGCCAGAGGGTTATGGCTGGGGGATGGGGGGCCTTCCAGGACAGTAATATCCTGCGTCGTGCCAATAGTGAGGTGAAAGTGATGGCATCCACTTGCATACTATTAAGAGGGATGGTGGAGTCTCCAGGGACCCCAAATATAGCAATCAATGGGCAAGGCTCCAGTCGGATTCCAAAGACATGTGAGATAATCTCAAAGTAAGAGATCCAGTATACTTGAATTTTGGGGCAAAGAAAAAACATATGACTTAAATTGCATGGAGAGGAGTTGCATCTATCACTTAGGTCAGGAACATTGGGCTAGATTTTTGATAGCTTGGACTTTGACCAGTGTAACCTGTGTACAACTTTAAACTGGATAAGAGAAAGCCTTGCACAAGATGATGAGGTACGAATCCCATTAACGACCCTGTCCCAGTAGCCTTCTACAAATTTCAGATCCAACTCCTGTTCCCAGTTAGAAATAGTTTTATTGTCTGAATCGCTGTCCATTGAAAGAACCGTGTTATATATTTGTGAAATCAGAGCTTTCTTATGTGGCGACAGTTCGAATACGTCCTCCCAAGGTTGTTTAGGTGGCTGAAAGGGAAACTCAGGAAAAATAGTGGAAGCACAGTGCCTGACTTGAAAATAACGAAATAAGTGAGATGAGGGCAGTCAATATAAGGTTGACATACCCGTAAAGTTAAGAATATTTTAATGATGATATTCATGCGTCTAATTGTATAAGCCATACCCTCTTGGGTTCTTTCGAGCAAGGAATCCTGAAATTAACCCAAATAACAGGATGAACTAGAATGTCAGCTGCGTGCCAGGCCCTCTTGTCCAACATCAGTAGTTCTATAACCATTGCCTATACCAAAGAACCCTTGAAGCATCTCTTTTTGGGGTTGTACTGCTATGAAATAGTTCAGTCAAAAGTCACTTCACGTATAGTTTTACCTTTAAAGAGTTTTTTTCTGAAATCTGCACTCTTCAAAATATTGATACCAAAAAGGTTTCACTGGGGAAACGCCACTGAAGAAACACTTTAAGTTCCACAAAGAACATTTAGTGTAACTTTTTGTCCAGACATCTGAAGTATATATGCCTTTAAAAATTGCATGACATAAATGTATTATTTATAATATATAAATCATGAGGACAGCTAAATTTGTGTCTGGGTCTAAAATGTTCGTGCACTAGTGTGTTTTCATTCGACTTCACACCAAACCTTTAGTAAGATGTGTATCCGAAAAGCTGGCAACAACTCGGCTTACGGCGGGCACCAGGGGCCTGTACTTCAAAGTGTGTTTAACTAACTCTGACTCAACTCGAGGTTAAATTGTGACCTTGCGTTTAACTAATCGAGGTTGTCCCAGGTGGTGTTAATCTGTACTACGACACCAGATAGGATGTTGATTAGTTGAATCAGACTTAACTTACCATGGTCTGTGAACAGGGTGCATTCAACAGCACAAGTCATCGATCCGGATCACAGCGCGATCATTATACTTCACGGAGGAAGAATGTATGATCATCATGCAAGGCTACGAGGCTATCAGTATGTGTGTGCCATCACTGAATTTTCACTTTCCATTTGTAGGAACAGGAGCAAATAAACAAATGACAAAGTTTCAAAGTATTCACAGTCTGTACCTTTTTTTTTTTAACATGTGAAAAACTGCTGTGTGATGGCCTCTCTCACAGTACACCCTGTGGGGTGGTCGAGGGTCAAACGTTCAACAATATCGGGGGCACAGGCATCAGGACTGGGGTCTTTTCCCTTCTGATGGTGGCAAGAACCATACATGCTGTCATCACTTCCCAGGCCCTCTCTGGCTTCTGTAGGGGATTTGTGATTTAGAATTATGTTTAATTTTGATATTCTCCACCAGAATCAGTTTAGGCTGATTCACCCCTATATTTATTAATTGATTAATAAATAGTCAATTAATAATTGATTATTTATTTAGTGGTTTCCTATAAAGCAGGGTTTATTAAGGAGTCCAGCACAAACTATTCGGCCAGCGAAATTTTTCAGCCGGAGTACAGAAATGAACCCTTTAAACTCTCCTTAATTGCGCTGTTAAGAGGAGCTTTGCTTTTAGAAAAGAGGTTACTTGAAAAGGGGTATTAGCTAATTATTATTA
>JBBPCX010067935.1:0-12717 GCA_037974365.1 Hydrocynus forskahlii | reverse complement strand
GTTTGATTTCACAGAAGTGTGATTGACTTGGAGTTACATTGTGTTGTTTAAGTGTTCCCTTTATTTTTTTGAGCAGTATATGTATATATGTATATATATATAACAAAAGACCAGTGCAACAATCTTCAGTTTCCAAGTTTTCATCTTTAAAGCATCATTTTAAAGAAAATGACAAAACATCAAAATAAGAGAAATGATGCAGTGTTTACAGACCTTAAATAATTCAAAGAAAACAAATCTATTGTTCACTCAAACAAAATTACAGCAGTGTTTTTGTACTTCTTCTCAGTACATAAGATTTGATTCAGGTGATTACTAATCAGTACCTAATAAAGCAGAATGAGGTGTGGTTGTGTAGGACACTGGCATGGACAATAGATGGCAAAATTCACAACAGGTGTTTGATCCATGAATCAACCAATACATTTCCTGTTTCAATCAGAATTAATATTTAAACAGTCCTCCTCATCATGCTGTTCAGTGAACCACTTACTAGTGAATTATTGATAACACACTAAAAACTGACCAGATGCCTCAACCACCGCGCCAATAAGACGCCAGCTGTGCAAGTGAATGCTTCCATACGAACAGGCAAATAGTTTAAACTGCTAACTAGTAGCATGGTGCTGTTAGCAAAACAAGCTAAATTCTATCTTGTTTGTGATTATTTGGATCCACAATTGACTTCAATCACTAATGCTTCCAACACAAACTGATGGCCCACCTTTGTTTTCATCTGTTCAGCATAGAAGAAATGCTCATGAAGTAGACTGTCCTCCTCTTCTAGAGGATTTTTGAAACTCAGCGTGTCCAGAGATCACCCAGTGTTGCATTTTTGCACTAGTAGTGTGAATTTTGACTCTTTTAGCAATCCAGATCATTTGGCTCAGCTCACCAAGAGCAGTCAGCTCTTTCAGCTCCCAAGCTACTCTTCATTTTACCAAATCTGCCTTTAATCATTCAACCAAATGTAGTGCTGTTTTGACCGATTACCTTTCAGCTGGCTTGTTTGTGACCAATCTCTATTGTTTGTGTACATCTCTATTTTGTACCCTGTTCACCGAAGCACTTGTCTAGTGTCACTCTAGGCAGTGTGACAAAGAACTGCTCATAAGGCAATAAACTTTAAATAAAGTCTGTAAAATGAAGCTGTCAATACATGGATCCATTTTGATGAATCTAAAAATACCCAAAGCATTAGCCCACAGATAACTAAACCTTCATCAGAAACGCTTCTGAGTGTAACAGTGAAAGCCATACATTACTTGGAAAATGTTCAAGAGGAGGCTGAACGGACTAAGGGCACAGTTAAGTCCAAATACTGTGTCAGGCTGCGATAGAGGCCAGGCTGGATGAGCCTGCATAATCCAAAGTAATGCCGAATGCAGAGAAGCTTTGCTTTGCTTAGGGTGAGGTACCGAGTCCAGTGTCTTGACACACAAGTCAAAATGTTACACAAAAACCTGCTCTAATGTTGTACAGTCCACTTCGAGGACTCCTAAGATGTTTAAAGTGAGTTTAAAGTGGACTACAATCAAATATAACTAATTTTATAATGTCAGTGTTTGGAGCTTACGTTGCCCTATGCACAGGTTTGGTTTTGCAAGGCAAAATGGGAACAAAGATTAAAACTATGAATTCTGAAAATTAGGTTATTAAATCACTTTTTTGCACAGTGCATGATATCAGAGCAGCGTTCTGCCCTGACTTGTGTAAGCCAGAGTAATGCCAAATACACAGAAGCCTTGTTTTGGTGGCAGCTATACTTAGTAATGACCTTACATAAGTAAAAAAAAAGTCTGGAGCAAGAGCAAGAGAACCTGAATTAATCTCCTTAAGAAGGTGTCTAGGTTCCCCAAGCATTAAAATGAACTATCTCTAAACAACTCCAGGCTCCCAAAGTAACAAGGTGAGGTAAGTTCCACCAGTTTTAGCACTCTGAACTCTGTCATCAAGCCCTGTCTGGAGTACAGGACGGCGCTAACGGACAAATGTTTAATTGAAGATCTCCGGGCTTACAGCACTTTTATAAACACAATCAAACACCACATCCATTCCCAACCAAAATCAGGTGAAGAAATGGACGTTTCTCTTGTTGAAATGAGTGTAATATAGTATATTTAGTACAGTAATTGAGCATAAGTGTCAGGCCTTGTTGAGTCTGTATTTTTGTCTCCTTATAAAATATACAATCTCTTGCTTAGCTGTTTGTTAGTTATGTTTAAAATGGCTTAATTTGTCTTTTATGTCCTCTTTATTTTCTATTTTTGTTGTTTATTTGATTTTGTCATGTCAAGGTCTGCAGACTGCAATATGAGTCTCTCTCTCTCACACACACACGCTCTCTCTCTTGTTTTCTCTATCTCTCTCCAGTTATGTGGTCTTTCCAATACTCATGCACCCCTGGTGTACTGTGCAGATGGAGCAACAGGCCTGTTTTCAGAAAGTAAATTTACGACAGAATTCAGATTTTAGTAATCAGGTTAATTAGCATAATCCAGTTACCATAATCTCAGGTAATTCTTGTTTGTGTGTTTAAATTCAGTTTATCTTTACAGAGACTCTGGATATCAAGCGAAGTTCCTTCCGCTGGTGCAGACTCATGAGAATGGTTCTTCTGATGAAGAACCACTAAATCAGGATCAGGAAATGCCTCACAGAAAACTTCATCAAAGCATTTCACAGAAAACTACTGTCAAAATGTGTGGCTTTAGCATCAGTTAGCTGGAAACTGATGCTGTATTATCCTGGAAGTGTGAAGTTGGAGCTGGGAACATCGTCACACCTGACCAGACCACGTTCCAGTACAGGTCAGAGAACCAGGCTCTAGCCAAGCTAGTTATTGTTAGCAATAACAGTTAAGAACACCACATTATATTGTGCTTTACACATACAAACACTGTAGCATTGTGTCCATAGATGGATGCTGGACAGCACTGTGTATAAGCATGAATTAATGAGAAAATAAGACAAATGCTAATAAATAATCTTTATTGCAGCTTTCACTAATGCTAATGCACCAAGCAGCCATCTTGGATTTCAAGGTTGGGGGGCTAAAGTTCCTCTGTCTTTCCGAGTCAGAAATCCAACTTCAGGAGGTCTTCTAGTTGATATTTTGCCCTCCCAGTTCAAATGTAACGCATTATGAACTTGTACGTGCAGTGTTTGACACTTCTGGCCTGTTTAATAAGCTAATGCTAACTCAGTCCTTCAAGCTACAACTTAAAACACAACAGATTGTGCTACTCACCAACAGCATTTTCTTTGTCTCTTCAGAAATAAGTCATCATCTTATTTGGAGATCACTGAAGTCTGACCTGTTTCTCCTAAACCTCCCTTTAGGAGAAATAAGGAGCAAAAGTAAACTGGGAACCTTATTTTGAATTAACCTGTCCTCTGGGCTTGACTTGAGTTTTTATCACCACCTGTGTCAGTAGAGTAGTTTTAGGCCGGTACTGTGATGCAACTGTTTATATCTGTGGCCCCCTTACTCAACTAAGTTTCTCTACAATAAATGACTTTTCACCAAACCCACTATGTTTACATCTAAATTTCTGAATTAAACATAAAATTTCAAAACTGAGTAGCATTCCCCTTTAACCTTCTAGGACAATGTTACTCAGCTCTAGTGGTGGAAGTAGTTGATTCAGAAACCATTTTAGGATATCTGTGAACACATTGTGCTTTTTGACAACAAATTAAATAAGTTTACAAAAAAAATACATACTTTCAGGCCCTGAGCAATTATTCACAACATTTTTAGAATCAGAATCAGAAAACTTTACCAATCCCGGAGGAAATTGCTGATAATTAGAACCGCACAATTACAACCCTCAGTCCAAAACAAATAATTCACAGCCAGGGTCCTTCTATGGAGCTTTCAGAGAAATTCCCCAAAGGGGAAATGAAATACAGTATATGTATTTTTTGGTTTAGTTTATTAATAATAATAATAATAATAATAATAATAATAATAGTAAATAATAGGTTACATTTATATAGCGCCTTTCACAAACCCAAGGTCACTTTACATAGCAGAAGAAAAAAAATCCATTTTACATATTAATTGAAAAGAAAGTTCTTCAGATCATGTTTGAAAGATGAGATAGAGCAGCAGTCACAGAGGGTTTGCGGAGGAGAGTTCCATAGTTTTGGGCCATGGCCTACCTCCAAGAGTGGAGAGTCTACTGTGTGGAACAAGAAGAATTTAAGTGCCAGAAGATCTAAGAGCACGAGAGGGAAAGTAAGAAGTCAGGAGTCGAGTACAGTAGGGAGGACCAAGGCTGTGGAGAGCTTTAAAGGTGAGGAGTAAAATTTTTGACTTAATTCAATCTTGAATTGGTAGCCAGTGTAACTGAGAGAGGATAGGGGTGATGTGGGCAGAAAGTCAAGTGTGCATAAGAGTTTTGTATGTACTGTAACCTTAGTATAGATTTGCAAGGGAGGCCAATTGTCAATGTGAGACATAAGAGCATTGAGCATCACCACTAGACAAGAATGGTTGTAAGCGAGCGATATTGCGGAGGTGATAAAAAGCTGTTTTTGAGATGAGCTTGATGTGCAACTCTGTCAGGCTTGGTAGGCCGGGGTATGGTGACTGTATTTAGGGGACTTTTATGTTTACAGGGTTCACTGGGTATTTGAGTTATTAGTCACAGCTGGGGTATGTTTAGTTTAAGTGATTGTGTTCTGTCATTGGTAGGAGTTTGAGTTGTTTTGTTTAAAAGCCTCTTTAGGCGCCACCTTTGCGGCGTGGCGGGACAGCGAGCTTACCCCCGAGCAACAAGACCAGCTTATGGGGGAATTAGCTGAGCGGATGGCTTGGGACTGGGCGGAACACAACGGCCATGAGTGGGGATTTAGGGGGACCTCCGCCAGCGAGGAAGAAGCGGGTACAGAGGCCCGCTTTGAGCACCCCGACGAAGGAGTCAGACGGGGGTACTCTTTTGGTCCTCCCGCTGGCGTCCAGCCAGGGTCCTCGACCCATGAGGAGGAAGCGGGCATGGAAGCCCGCCTTGAGCCCCGTGATGAAGGCGTCGGACATGGGGGCTTTTTTGGTCCTCCTGCAGGAGCCGGGGAGCCTAGAGCATGAGGTCGTTGCAGCCACCGCACTGCTGCAAAGCCCAGCAGCTCCGCTCTCGAGCCCGGAAGCTCTGCTCCCAAGCCATGCAGCGCCGCAGCACGAGGATCAGCTCTTGAGCAACGCGATTGCGCTCCCAAGCACCAAGACCAAGCTCCGGAGACCCGTGCCAGCACCCCGAAAACGGCTGCAGCCTCCAACGCCAGCCCCCTGGCTTCACCCACCAGAGCCAGGTAGCCTTGGGAGGGATGGTGTAGGGGAGACAGCCCAGAGCGGGTAGATTTGTTGGGCCCCTTAGAGGAGCCATGCGGCTCACTAATAGAGCCTATAAGGCCCACAGTTGCCCAGCAGTCTACCCCTAAAGCAGAGAGGCCTGTAGCCCTAGCCCCAGCTGAGAGGCCTGTAGCCCTAGCCCCAGCTGAGAGGCCTGTAGCCCTAGCCCCAGCCATCCATGAAGAGCCTATAGCCGCCTGTAAGGGGCTAGGAGAGGCCAGTGAGGGGCCCATAAAGGCTAGTAAGGGACCTGTAGAGGCTAGTGAGGGGCGGGAAACTCCATCAGGGGAAGGGGGCCTTCTCCTGACATCGTGGGCCCTGGTGGAGCCAGTGGAGAGGGCTCCACCCCGGAGGACACCGAGGGGCTTTCCGAGGGCTCTGGTGGAGTCAGTGGAGAGGTATGTTTAGTTTAAGTGATTGTGTGCTGTTATTGGTAGGAGTTTTGTTTAAAAGCCTCTTTAGTTCATTTGTCAAGTGTGGGTAAACCCTCAGCGTAACAGTGAAAGTTGAGATCGTGGGTACGTATAATCTGGCCAGGGGGGCATGATGTAGACGAGGAAGAGAAGGGGTCCAAGGACTGATCCCTAAGGGACCCCTGACATGACAGGAGAGATGGAAGATTTATATGGACCCATTGTGATAAATTGTTGTCTATTTATGAGAAAAGACTTAAACCACTGAGGGGCAATGTCTGTGATACCAATAGATGAAAGACGGGAGATAAGTATATTGTGACTTATAGTGTCAAATGCAGCACTTAAATCGAGAAGGCGAAGAATATTAAGTAACCCATGGTCTGCTGACCGGAGGAGATCATTAACAACACGCAGAAGAGCTGTTTCAGTGCTGTCCTGAGTAAGGAGACCTGACTGAAAAGGCTCGTAGAGTGAGTTACTGTTTGGGAAGGCCTGAAGTTGAGTTGCAACTACTCTTTCCATGACTTTAGCGAGAAAAGGAATATTTGAGATGGGCCTATAACTGGACAGAGATGTTGGATCTAAGTCGGATTTTTTAAGAATAGGGGTAACTGCAGCAGTTTTAAAGGCACTAGGGACAGAGTCCAAGGAAAGACATGTTTAAATTATAAATGCAACAGGAGCACTAATTATCGACAAGTCAAGTTTAGCTTAGACCTCATACACAGACCACCAGCAGCTAAAAGAACACCTTCACCCAGTAACACCAGTACCTGAAGCAAAGGCATGACCAGTTCAGAACTAGTCTTCTCAATGTTATCCGAACAAAAGCACCAAATCCTGAATACTTTAGGTTGTGTATCTTCGTGAATGACTTCATGCACCATCAAGCGCCTTTCTTGCATCATGAGGAACATGGGCGGAAGTCAAGTTTCTTGTCTAAACGTCATCTGTTTATTTTGTACATGTAAAACAGGATGTGTTAGGAGGGATGAAGACCAGGAGTATAAGCTTGCTATTTCAGGCCTCAAACTGTAGGCTGTAAACTGTATTTCAGCGGTAGAGTGAGTTAAGCTGCTCTACAGGTGTAATAAACCAATACTGACCCCCATCTGATCCTACCAACCTGTGGTCTGTAGGCAAACGTTCATTCTTCCAGCAAATTACAAAAGAGGCATGTGCATTTTATTTTAAATGTAAAATATCCATTTTTAAAAATACATTAAAAGTTAGGTGAAGAGTGGTCTCATCACCTATCAGCTTTATTACTCTGACCATGGAGAACATGAAGTACGTTTATAAGAAAGGATGTTGCGAAAGTGTGTACGCACTCTTCACTTTTGGTTATACATTTCACTTTATGAAAAAGAAAAAAAATATTGCACAAGTATTGGTATTTGGTATGAAAAGTCAGTGCATAGATAACAGAGCTGGAAACTCTGGTCAGTTTTCACTTCAATTCAAAAGCTGCCGCTACAACGCTGAGATGCATTTTACATATTTTGGAATGTGAATTTTTGGATACTTGTATTTCATTCCACAAACTTAATGAACCAGTTGTCTGACTACAGAAGCCTATTCTGTTATGATTATGGTGTCCACCATGAAAAAAAAGAAATGTTCCAACTTGTACAGAACTCACACAAGCAGTGGAACTTTTATAGAACTCACTCAAGTAATAAAACTATGAAATTTGAAAGGGAGGAAACTGACAGCACCAGCAAATTCTCTTTAGCCAGTGTTTAGGCATCACATAGGACTGGGAAACTGGCCAGATAGAACAACATTACAACCACCTACCAAACTGACTTTCATATTACTTTCCAGTGGAGAAACAAAATTACATTGAAAGTTAATATGTTCATTTAAGTCTGAGTGAATAATTCAAGTGTCTGTAATTAATCAGTACATATTTATTGACTTAAAGGCACAGAGTTGTACAAAAATATGTCATCCTTACTGTATCTGTGTATCTGAGCATCACAGAAAGCTCCTTATGCTCAGTTTAGAGATAATAAGACTTTCAGCTAAATTAACTTACATCTCGATGTCCCTGGGCTCCATATCACACTCAGGTATTTTTAACTGTGATTTGGACCACTTTATTGCTGTTATATCAAAACTCCTTTTTTCAACTTTTTTTTTCAATTGGTAACCCTAAATGGCCCTTCACATCTGAATGTGTCATGGTAAATGGACCAAAAGAAAAGGAATGGAATGACATAGTGTTAAATGTTAAGAACATTTGACCTTTTTTCAATAAAATGACCATTTTGGAGATATGAGGTCTTGCTACAACAGCAATGTTATAATGAGACAGGTATTTCATGGAATGACCAGATGCCAACTTTGTGTCTGAGCACACAAATATGAGATAACAATAACAACAAACCTGATTGGATTTGTTCTGCCATCTAATTATGTCCGAGGACCTTTCTAGTGTAAAATCTCTCAGAATGATTAGTTAAAAATGTCGACAGTGGACGTTTATTTTCTCTTATCCGTCTGCCCTGTGAGGAACTGCCAGATGCCTCCTCGGTAAAACTCGTTGCCATACGCATAGAGTAAGGCATTGAAGATGGGCAACAGTTTTGCAAGAACTGGGAGAACCTACAAAAACAAAAGACCAGCAAGGTGTTATTATTTTTTTCTTTTCTCTATTGCAAAAACATACTCTTCTAAAATCACTGTCTGATGCTCCCTAAGCCCATGTCCACACGTACATGGGTATATCTGAAAACGGAGATTTTACGTTTTCCTAAAAAAAAAAAAAAAGAGCGCGACCACAAGAGCACGTTTTCAAAAATATCTGTCCACACATAATCCCAAAAACCCGGTTAAAACCATGCCAAGGCAGCAGGTGGCGATATAACCTTAAACTGTATAGCACTGGTGACCAATCAGAAGCCTTGGAGGGGGACGTCATTACGAGAGACTATCTTGTGTTGAATATAACAGAATCCAAAGCCGCCTTTGACGTCTGTGTCCTTCATACTGGATGGACAGTAACGTGCATGAGTATACACATGCCAAAGCTTCTAACGTGGTTGAGAGCAGTAGTACTTTGTAAACGTCGGGCTCTGTAGAAGAAAAACCTAATGTAAACACAGTGCATAATGTGAGGTCAGATGAGCAGTGCACAGTATGACATGAAACAGTCCGTTTTTCAAAATCTTTGTTTTTCTTGTCCACATGTGTGTACGAAAGGCAAAAACGCAGAGAAAAACCTCAGTTTTCAGAAATACCCATGTGTGGACATGCCCTAACATTGATGATTTCACATCTGATTGGCCACTGAATTAATTACAGAACCACTAATGGCTCCCTTGTCCCATGGTCTCCCTTGTTATTCCACTGATCATGACTTTTGATCGTGACTTTTTGCAAATTTACATAATCAGATATTTAACCCATAAACCTTTAACTTATTCAATATCATCAGCCCTTCTGCCTTTTATTCAGATTACTAAAATTTTACTATTTATTTTCTTTGTTTTGTTGTTTGTCAGAGACATTATCATGCTGGAACAGGAAAGGTCTTAAAGTGTCAAATCCTGAAAATCCCAGATTACTAGCATTTAGTTTTTTTCTATTATTTATCAATAAAATGTTTATCATTTTAAAGTGTCCATGTGCCAAAATGGAAACTTGTCAGGAGACACTACAAAAAGTTCTTAACTTATAATGAAAGTAATGGTAAAAATATTTTTCCCCAGTAGTTTTGGTCAGTTATGATTTTTATACAATGTAAAGGGCAGCTGGTATTTTCAAAAGAAGTACAAAATAAAAAAATGAAGAAACAGCCAGAATAAGGACATACAATGTTTTGGTCTCAGAAAGCTTCAGCTCTTCAGCACTGTCGTTGTATTTCAGTTATTGTTTGGGTTGGAGTTGGATCATAGCTAGTCTCGGTCTCAGAGGCTTCACTTCTGTTTTTCTTGAGTTATGTTGCATTCTGTGTAAGTAATGACTTACACAGAATTCAAGTATTTGAGGAAACTTATTTATTCTTTTCATCTTCTTCCACAGATACTTCCAAGAAAAGTGATTGTGTGAGTATGTGTGTATAGGTTCAGAGATTTCCCTACCATTCGGATCTTTGGTGATACAACCTTTGTATTCTCAAAGCAGGCGTAAACACACATCACCACGTAAGGACCCCAACACAGCAGCAGGGTCTTTACAGGCAGACCTGTGCTGAACTGCAGAAACAAGAAATAGAATAAAAGCAATTAAAAATTCAAAACTAATAAGAAGAACAGGAACAAGGAAAAGTAGTAGAGTAAGAAGAATTAACCATTATTGTAAAATTCTTCATGAATGCTTTGCTTTTGCAATCAAAGCTGAACTGGTCTTAAACCAGCGTATCATCCAGTAATCTGGATTTCACACAAACGTTTTAGGAAATCTGCAGAAGAAACGGCCCATTGAACAGAGTCACAAGAGGCTTTCAGAGACTTAGCAGAAATACTGAAACAGTATTGCAGAATCATGTTTTTTCACCATTCATTATATTTAAAAAGACTATTCACCCACTATGCAAGGCTTCTGGTGGGAGTACACTTAAAGTGTACATGGGCAAAAGTATGTAGACTCTCAAACGTCTCAGTGACGTTTCATTCTCATCACACCATAAAAGCCTCATGGCTATGGGGATTAGCTTCAAGCCACAAGAACATACGCGGAGGTGGGTCCTGACATTGGGTAATAAGGCCTGACTGCATTCCAATACCCAATGGTGCTGGGGGGCTTTAAGGTCAGAACTCACTCAGGCCAGTCAAGTTCTTTCACACCAAACATGGCAAAACATTTTCTGTGTGGACCTCACTTTGTGAAGAGGGACATTACCATGCATTTCCACAATAAAGGGACCCTAAGGGACCCTCCCTGAATCATGAAAAACAGTGCTAGACAATTATTCCTCCTCCACCAAACACTGTGTTTAACTGTACTGTGATGGTACTAAAGTTGTATCTCGTTTTGATGTTCCAGTGTATTTCCGCTATAACGGAGTTTCTGACTCAATTCTCTCCGCAATTTATGGCTGGTCGTCCCAAAACCACGTCCATGGATTTGAATCGGCGGAAAGTTTTTATTTTTTCTCTACGTTCTATATCCGTGTGATGAAAATCTAACCTAGATAACCCAAACAGACAGTCGAGCTTGTACGTCATCGACCTCTCAGTTTTTAATTTTTATCTCCATTGTTGTTTTTTTTTGTTTTTTGTTTGCAGGGACAATTAGAAAAAAAACAATGGTCTCCTTCCAATCCTGTCACGAGAAAAGCAGTGATGCAGTCAGCTCGGCTGGGCCCTGCCATGGAGCAGCTCGGATTCAGCGCGGGTTCAGATCGCTTTATTTCTAATGGAAAAACAGTTTGCGGTCTGATACGATTCCTTGTGCCAATGGAAGAGCGCCAATGGTTGGCAATCTGTCAGACTGCAAGATGGAGAACATGTTTCTACTGTTGCAGATTCCACCTACTTTCCTTTAATCACTCCAGCTGATGCTTGGCAATAGGTATGGTGATCTTGGGCTTGTGTGTGGCTGCGGCGGTCACCATGGAAACTTGATACATGACACAAACAATCGATTTTTACCTGCTCCGCGCTTCAACACTCAACAGTCCCATTCTGCGATCCTTGTGTGATCAACTGCTTCAGCAACTACCTTACTGATGAGCAGGGTGGAAAACAATGGCGCCACCAAAGGTGAATGGCCAAGACACATGTAAAGCCTTGTGAATGCTGCTTTAAAGGACGGGAATCTAAAATGTTAGCTAGCTTGGTGTTTAGCATGCAGCAAACTAGCTTAAAAAACAATTGTAATATTAAACAACTAGCTAGATATCAGTTGTGATGCTGGAGTGACATAGCCAGAGGCAACCATCTGGGCAGAGCAGTTTCTAAAAATAATTTGGCTTCAACATATCTTAAAGGTGATTTTACCTTGAAATTGTGTGTCTTCTTGAAGTATGCATAAATGGAATTGTAGGAAGAGTACATGATGAGGAGTGGAAAGATCAGGTACAGGAGGGTGATGGAGAGCATATAAGTGATGTAATCTCTGAAGAAGACAGGAAAGATAATGAGACCAGTTGTTAAAACAACCTGAAATGTGGCTTTCCTGGTTCTCTTTGGTGTGTTCTAACTTGTCAGAAAAAATAAATATTGTGACATACCATGTCTTAAAAATATTATTGCCATACTGCCCACACCCAATCTCATAGGATCATTAACTGCATTTCGGCATCTTTTCCAACCCTAACAGTTTTGTAATTGTTTTGTAAGCCTTAAAAGCTTGATTACCTGGCTAGTATGCTTTATATTAGAGCTAAAAATAAATTCTGGAGATACCCTGGTTGATATTTACACCAATCAGCCATGACATTAAAACCACCAGACAAATAGTGTGTCCGTCCCCTTCATGTTGCCAAAACAGCTCTGAGCCATCAAGGTATGGACTTGGCAGAGCCTCTGAAGTTGGTACCAAGATGTTAGCAGCAGATCCTTTAAGTCCTGTGAGTTGCAAGGTGGAGCATCCATGGATCAGACTATGTTATCGAGCACATCCCACAGATGCTCAGTTGGATTGAAGGCTAAGTCAATCCTGAACTCTTTGCCATGTTTATCAAACCATTCCTAAATAGTGTTTGCAGTGTGGCAGGACGCTGAAAGAGGCTAGCTTTCACTCCCATGTGCATCAAAGAGCCTTGGATGTCCATGAACCTGGGTCTAATTAGCCAGTTGTCCTTCCTCAGAGCACTTGTAGGTACTGTCCACTGCATACCAGGAACACTCAAAAATCTCTCAGATCCATACATTTGCCCAGTTTTACTGCTTCCAACACTTGAAATTGAAGAAATGGTTGTACATACATACAAATATATATATATATACACACACACACACACACACACACATATACATACATATACATGTATATATA
>JBBPCX010067934.1:0-12718 GCA_037974365.1 Hydrocynus forskahlii | reverse complement strand
GTTTGGAGGCTGTGTTTGGTGGGCTGTGTTTGGTGAGCTGTGTTTGGTGGGCTGTGTTTGGTGGGCTGTGTTTGGTGAGCTGTGTTTGGTGGGCTGTGTTTGGTGGGCTGTGTTTGGAGGCTGTGTTTGGAGGCTGTGTTTGGTGGGCTGTGTTTGGAGGGCTGTGTTTGGAGGGCTGGCTGTCAGAGGTTTTAATTGAAGTAACATTATTTCTCCAGGTGGAGAGCAGACAAATGTTGTGCATGTTTTCACCATGGGATGGATTTAGGTTCAGACAAAGTGATAAACAAACACACACAGACACACACACACACAAACACACACACACACACACACACACACTGTAATCGTAGAGGCCAAAAATTCTCAATCATCCCATTTCTACATGGAGTCTGTCAAACTGCTTTCCTCCACCTGACAGGAGAGAGAGAGAGAGATAGAGAGAGAGAGAGAGAGAGAGAGAAAGAAAGAGAAGAGAAGCCAGCGCAGGAAATGAAGAAATAAGATCACATCAAAATATGCACGGTCCATCTCCTCACCTCTCCGCTACACAGCCTCTACACACAGACACACACACACACACACACACACACCAGCATGGCACAAACCACTCACACAGACACCCCACACCCACAGACACAAAAACTTTACACTGAAACAGTAAAAACAGTGAACATTTCTGTTACAATACTCTTAAAATGAACCGTGATCTCTTTATTAGGACAGTCTGCTCTGCTTGAGTTTAACCTGATTTTCCTTCACTCTTTCCACAACTTCACATACCAGAAACTTCTACTGAACTGTGCAAAAGTCTTTTCTTCTCCTACCCTCATTTCTTGACATTTTGCTTTGAATCACCTTCTTGGTGTAAAAATATTATTTTCTGTCAGACTGTCTTATCTTTGTCATAGTGAGGAGATTAAATGAAAGATATGTGAACAAATGTTTTACTGACAGGCTAGAAAGTGTCTAAAGATACAAGGAGCCTAGATGAAGGTGGGTGGTTGGATGGGTTGCTGCGTGTGTGCAAAGTCTCGGTCCTTTTTAGGGGGTGGGGGCAAACCTGGAGCGGATTTCCAGTGGTATGTGTGTTCTCCTATCGATTAAGTGGAATTAATTCTTTGGTGAAAGATTTAAGATTCAAGATTCAAGATTCAACAGCACTGGGTGAACTAATATTTTATGTTAAATGTGGGGCGGTCCAAATAAATAAGCATGAAATGTAAGGGGGACATGTCCCCCTCAGATTGAATGGCGGTGATGCCCATGCATCTGGAGGATCTAATGTCAAATAGACACACTGGAATGGCATTTCACCTGTTCTACTGCATAGACATGTTTAGCTTAACTAACTGTTCGGCTGGTTAGACCATGATCTGGGAGACACTTCCATGTGGAGTTTGACTCACTACACACTCCTTTCGGGACAGTTTGCATCCCAACAAATATGTGGTGTTGTTGTTTATGTGAAACAAGCCTTTATTTAATTTATTTGAGAATACCCCGAACCCCGAATTTCGTGAGGGTTATGTTCCAAGAGCACCCGCAAATTGTGAAAACCACGAATTTGTGATGTGATAAAAAAAATGCCTATAAATGCCTATTTTTATAGTTTAAATGTAAAAATGTAAAGGTAAACCCGTATCCATACTGTACAGTGTACAAGCTAGAATGTAAAATACCAATGATCCCCCTGAGTAGACTGTACTGTAATCCATGCATGCACATCTTTTTGGTATAAGCAGGTAAATACCGTAATAATTGAATTTAATTTACGGTAAATAAAAATACACAGCTTTAAGAAGCACAAAACGAAAAACAGGAGAACACTCAGAGAAACACTCGAAACTGAACACTTGAAACCACGCAGGAAACTGTTCTGATGCGGGAATTCTGGACTGCAGCTGCCAGAGATGCGTCACAGGCAGCAGCCAGTATACAGTTGCGTTGTGCTCTCTTGACCATACTAAAACATTTATACAGTTAAATTTTATATGGAAATGTTGCAGAATTTATGTTAATATTTATGTTACAAAATTAGTACATTATATTTTTCTTAATAATTTAGCACAAAAATACATGAAAAATTATATATTGCCACGAAAAAAGCAAACAAAAAATGCGGAGGATATCTGCGGTTTCCGCAAATCTGTGGGGGTTTCCGCGAACAATTATTCGTTCGCTTCGAAAAAAAAATCCATGAATGACTGAAGCCGTGACCTCTGAACTGCGACTTTGCAGGGGTTGACTGTATTTCATTTCAGGAAAGCCTTCTGAGCAGCTACATCTCTCCCTGGTGCCGCAGGATGCAGAGCCATCCCGCAGGTTGATTCACTGAAAGATCTCAGAGACTGTTGTTTATGGAGTGAACGTTGTCTAGTTTTCAATCAAACTGTGAAGCGATGAACTCATCCTGTGAGCGGAATGGGAGGCGTGTTTACAGCGAGGGAGCGGGTGGGAGCATGGAGAATTTGTTTAAAGAGGGTTGTTTAGCTTCAGCAGGGGTTCCCTCTGTAATACTAGAGATTGATTATCCTTGGCATCACTCCATTGCTCCGTCGCTCCTTTCAGCGAGCCAAACATTATCACTGGGTCTGTAAACTCCCCTTTATTTGAACATTTCCAGGGGGAATTCCACTCTCATCCCTCTTTTTTCTGCGTATGCATGTCCTTTCACGTGCAGAAAGAACTTTTGGTAGGTTTTCCATCTTTCCTTGTCCTGCAGTTTCGCTGTGGTTCTGTGGAACCAGTTTGAGTGATGTCGCAATAAATCTCGAACTGGTTCCAAACACCAGAGAGGGTAAATGCAGGCCCGGCTGGTGGAGTGTGTGTGTGTGTGTATGTGTTACGGCAGAGTAATTATACACTGTTCGGCTCCCCTGCTGTTTTACAGGCCCAATAACAAACACAGTGTTTTACACCCTGGCACTGAATCAAACACCCCTCTATTAAAAACACCCTCCAGAACACACACATGCACGCGTGCACTAATCATCTTGAAGTGTGTGACCCGGAAACACAGCGTCTATATCGTTATGGCTTCAAACTTTTCAATCTGTTGCCCAGGCGACAGAGGCCCTTTTTCTGCCTCTCGTTTCCCTCCCTTTTCTCTTTTTCCCTCTTTTGCAAAGAGGCTGAAATCTCATAAAGCGCGAGAGCGGAGTGATGTAATGCTCTCAGCGCCGCACAGAAGAACAGAGCGGTGATTTACTGAACACACAGAAAAGACATGACAGAGACTAATTACACTCATTTATCAGGTTTGTGAGAAAGTGTTCAGACGCTAAACTAATTCAAATCCTCTTACCTGTCAAACAGGCTGAGGAGGAGTAGAGAGAGTGGGTGGAGAGAGAGAGAGAGAGAGACAGAGAGAGAGAGAGACAGAGAGAGTGAGAAAGAGAGAGAAAGAGAGAGAGAGAGAGAGAGAGAAAAAGAGAGAGAGAGAGTGAGAGAGAGAGGCAAAGAGACACAGATAGAGAGAGACACAGAGAGAGAAGAGAGAGAGGGAGAGAGAGAGAGATAGAGAGAGAGGAGAGAGAGGGAGAGAGAGAGATAGAGAGAGAGGAGAGAGAGGGAGAGAGAGAGAGAGAGACAGAGAGAGGAAATGAAGCTTTAACTCTAAATAAACCATGTCTTTGTCTGGACAGATGTGTGTGTGTGAACGGTAATGTTCTCCTGAAGCGCTGAAATGTGTTAATGTCATGTGAAGTGTGTGAGTGCGCTGCTGAAACAGCTCGCGTACAAAAGCTCTTTTCCGGCATAAAATTCCAAATCTGATTATTCCGGCCAGCAGCAGCTGCCGCGCCCCGCCAGGAGGGGGGCGCACTAATACCCCTGTGTGACAGCAGCCATTAAAGAGCCTTTAACTGGGGGAACAGAGACATCAACACGTGCACACACAGACACATCCACACACACACACACACACACACACACACACACTTCAATTCAGGACCTTGAACTATTTTCTGCCAGCACCCCTATGGGATTCCAACTGTATGTTATTGCCAAGCTAACAGCACAGCACATGGACATGTTTTGTGGGTTCTAGATAAACCTTCTGAAGTGTTTAAAAGTGGTTCTATGTGTGTGTGTTACAGACGTAAACAGATCTATGAGCAGCATTTCTGCAGTGACTGCTTCAGTAAAGAGTCGTGGAATAGAACTGCTGCTGATCACCACCTCACACACATACACACACACACTGTTTACACCATCTGACACACAAACACACTTTTTACACCATCTAACACACACACACACTAGTTAGACAACCCGACACACACACACACACACACACACACTGATTAGACCATCTGACACACACATATACTGGTTACACCATCTGACACACACCCACTAGTTAGACAACCCGCCACACACCCACTGGTTACACCATCTGAGAGTCACCCACCGGTTATACCATCTGAGAGTCACCCACTGGTTAGACTACCTGCCACAAACCCACTGGGTACACCATCCCCCCAATGCAGCAGATCTAGACCCTTTAGAGTTCTAGAGTGATGCTCTCCCTCCTGAAACTGGCCCCGTCCACTGTAGATCAGAATGTGATTGGCTGCTTCTTCAACCTAGCGATGTTGGTGGTGAATCCGATAATTTCTGTTTTAAGACTTCAAGGCCCAACCAGAATTGAATGAAGAAGTAGGAGCTGCTCAGGAACTGCAGAGCTTACAGGATTTATACACAAACACAATTCTACTGATGAAACATGAACTAAATACTAATATTAATATTACAAGCATGTGTTCTTTTCATTCTTGGGTATCATTCGACTTTCTCTGGAAAGCTAGAAGAGGGTTCTCCCTTGATTAATAATCCCTCAAAATATCAACAACTTGCTCCAAAAACGAAATATGAAAATCTAAACTAATTGTGACAAAACCAATTAATGTTTCTTATTGTCCACGTTACTTGGTTTACAAGAGAGATGGTAAATGAGAGATGCTGGGAGGAAGTTGAGGTGTATGTCCACACAGGCTTTCATAGTTTTTCAGTACTAAAATTAATCAACCCTCACTTTAAAAACCCTTCACGGCCACTGATTGGGTCTGAACCCGAACTTTCCCGCCGCTGGAGCCCCTCCTGACCTGCCGGCCGCCGTAACACAACCCTGGCTCTTTCTGAACGAGGAGAATACCACCCCCCCCTCAAAAAGAAAAAGACAGAAAGGACAAAAACGTGTGAAGGAAGCAGAGAAATAAGGTAAAAAATGTTAATCTCCCCCATGTCATCCATCAGAGGTGGGCCTTTGTTTGGCGGGCTGCGCTGTAATTAGGCTGAAAGAGAGGAGGAGGAGAGGAATAAAGACAGGGAGGAAAAGAGATTTAATTTTACCCTTCCAAACACAAAAACATGCAAAAAAAAAAGATCCTCGTTCCACAAGCAGAGGTCATTTGTTTGTTTTTGCTGTTTTTTCCCCCCATTTTCTCTCCGTCTTTCAGCTGAGGACAAATTCAGAACTGCTTTTTTCTTCTGGGAAAAAAGAAAGCGCCTCCAGCCTTTAGAGGACGGATCCAGTTACGAGGTCACAGACAATAAGAGGGAAAGGATGGGACCTGGCTGCTGTTGTCATGGTGCCCAGGCCGCTCTCTCTGTGCACTCACACACTCACACAATCACACACTCATGCACTCATACATTCACACACACATACTCGTGTGTACTGTCTGTGTACAGTCAGGGGATCCTTTCTTTTATTTATCACATTTAGGTTTGCACGACATGCACTAATATCAGTGCTGTGATTTTACTGCTACACATTGCGATTGTGATGGCCTTCATGATATTAAAGTTCCCATATTTTCAGGAATTGTAGTTTCAAAATACGTTCACCCACAAACCGTACAGACCATACCTGGAAACTGAACAGGAAAAACAGCCCGTTTTCAAATTAATATTTGTAATCTCACACAACCGACACAAGTATATCTCCTTATGCCGACAGCAGTTTAGCCCCGCCCACTCATTCTGAAGTTGGTAAGCAGTGTTTAAGCCTTCTGAAGGAGCTGCAATGCATGGCAGCAAATCAGAAAAGAGACCATTTACAAATCTCAGTATGGCAAACATAATATTGTTTCATCAGTTTACATAACATAATTTTCTCAGGTTTGAAACAAACTTGCGGTGTCGCTTTTAAAACAAAATTCAGTAAAGTTTATTAAACTTTTTACAATTTGGAAGTGCTCCTGCTGGTGTGGGTTTCCTCCCTTTCAGTGATGAGCACAAAAGCAGTCTGAGTGCTAATAGAGGCTCCTTGTAGAGAATGCTCAGAGTGCTGAATGAAACTTTATATTCAGCAGTGGACCCTGTTCAACAAAGTGATTTCTTCACTGATTCATTGAGAGGCTAAATTTGATTTGATTAGGTTTTAATTGACCAAAATCTATTAATCATGACAGCCCTAATCTGTTCATTCTAACTAGAGATCCCCAGGCAAAGACATTGAAACAGCTGAATATTTGCCTAATATGTGTCTAAAGTTTGAAGATCTAGACTATAGGGGTCTGTGGGACACACTGGAAGGGGTCCCTGACTTATTTAGAGAATCCGTGGTCCACCTAAACAAAGCCTTCTTTGAATCATACTGACTTCCATTATAGGAGAGTTTGAAGTTTTGGAGTGTTTTCATTCTTTTGTACTGTTTTATCATCATGGTCTGCGACATTCAGCTGGACAATTCAGCCTCAGCGACCAAAAGGTTTCAACTCAGGTTTTTATGTTTTCTATTGTTTTAGGTGAAAAAAACATTTTTGTTCACATTTTCATCACTCTGGTCCTCACAATGATATGAACACACACTCTCTACCTTCCCTTCACCTCTCTCACCGGGGTGAATGGCCTCCAGGCGACGAGAAGGAATAATTTTGGCTCAGGGTGAGGGTAATTCAAGGTGTGAGTGTAATTTAAGGTGCAGGTATGAGTGCATTTCTGAATACCTGTCGCTTGGCAGACGCTCGCTGCTTCCTGAGCATCTCCGTCGCTGGGCCTGTGTGAGGAGGCCCGTGGGGACGGACCCAGTTCAGATGCTATCACTGCTTTAATCCTATTGAGTTACAGCAGTTTTTTAATTTAGTACTCATGGAAATCAGCACGTTATCACAATGAGCCTTTTGTCATCCCTTTATTCTCTTTCTCTCTCTCTCCGTCTCTCTCTCAGTGATGGTACATTTTTATTATTACATTTTGACACA
The DNA here is from genome assembly GCA_037974365.1 of Hydrocynus forskahlii. NCBI lineage: Eukaryota > Metazoa > Chordata > Actinopteri > Characiformes > Alestidae > Hydrocynus > Hydrocynus forskahlii. The sequence goes on along the minus strand of JBBPCX010067934.1, from coordinate 5,507 downwards.
AAATCTTTTATCTGTGCTGCTGCAGATAAATGCTGCAGTCACACACACCTAAGGAGACCTAACTCATTCTGGAGACGAGGAGTCTGCTCATCCAGTCAGACACTGATCAGTGAACAGCCTGAGAGAAGCAGCTCCACGTTCTTAATTTGTGAGAAAGTTAGAGGCACTCCAGCAGCTCCAGCAGATTAAAAACACAAACTGAAAGTGAAACACTGAGAGAAACTTCCAGTAGTCAAACTGTTTCTCTCTTATTCTTGTTCTCCTCCAGCTCACTGTCCTCCACATCATGTCCAACTTCTCCTTCACATCATAGACCAAGTCACCAAGTCACATCCGATTGCTTGACCAATAGCAGAGCAACTGTTCTTCCTTCAGCCTGTAGGAGATGAAATAGGTAAACATGCTCCCCTCCCCCCAAGCACACGATTGGCTGATCTCTAAACGATTGATATCTTGCAGGTGAATTTTTCAACATTTTTATGCGCAAATAATCATTTCCCACTTTTACTGTTTGATCTTCTGCTGCTCTGCCTCAGTAAAACTAAAATCAGTTGTTCTTTTATACAGTAAACCATAGGGCATTAGCTTTCAAAAGAGACCAGGATGACGGCTGCAGGGTTCGAGGAACATGACTTTCATGAACCATGTTGGACAGAAGGACATACAGGACGCTACATCTTCAGTGTGAACTGAGCTGAACACACTTTTATTAATATTTGTGATTCAAATGATCAACAACAAAAAGGCCTACTCATGTTTATTTAGAGGAAAACATCACATATCTGTAAAGTGACCATTCTGTCATACATGAACATACCACAGCACACAGTGTGAACAGCACAAAATTTTTTCTCTGTATTTAACCCATCAAATCCTTTCACCAATTGAAGCAGCGAGCAGCCAAGAACACAGCGCCCAGGGAGCAGTGTGTGGGGACAGCACCTTACTCAAGGGTACCTCAGTGGTGCTGCTAGTCCTGGGAAACAATCCCACAACCTTCTGATTGCAGGGCAAACTCCCTAACCACTAGGCTGCCAGCTGTCCAAATATATGTGCCAGTGTTACTGCATAGAGCTGAAGGCCACGCTCACTCTCTTCCCTTCTTGTAATGTCAGAGCTCAAACCTTTAAAGGTGTTTGAAGCACCTTTTGGGCCAAAAGAGTTTTAGTCTGACCTTTTCAGCAGCGGTTTTGAAATCTGCTCTTCAGAGCAAGGAGGATACCGCTAGTCCTCTTCAGAGCAAGGAGGATACTCTGATGATCATGAAGCTCAGTGTTGAAGATAAACACTCCCACAGCATCAAGACACAGCTGCTCTTACAAACAACTTTGCAGGGATTTTTCTACATTTTAGAAAGGTTTCTCAGAAAAAAAGTCTCATTAAACATCCAGTGGGTAACAGCAGGGCCTACATTCCATAGCAACAAACAAAGTTCACATGAATTAAAGGTGTTTCTGATAAAATGGCCATGAGTTGCTACATGGTAGATGTTTGACAAGATCCCCAAAAACGTGCAACTACATAGTGTTTCCATTCAAATGGCCGACCAGAAAAGTGATCGAGTTCAGGTTCACTATTTTACCATCATCAACATCCATATAAACACTCATGTGGCATGTGGAGCTTCACTGTGGGGCGATAGAGAATAAAACAGCTGGATTGGTGTTGGAGACGTCTGGATCCATTCACCACCATTGTAAAGAAATTAGAGTCTCTACAATGAACCGTTTCACACCAAACACACTCTGAGAAACTGGTGAGGTTCCCCTTTAACTGTGGCTCGTTCGTGTGATTAATATTGACACTATAACTGTATTCAAGACTTCGGGTCTTCCTCTAATGCAGGAGAGGCGGTGTCCGTTTTCCACTGTGAACTCTGGAGATGAAGTGTGATGCTTTAAGGTGAGGACTTGGTCAATGGATAAATAGCAGGCATTAATTATTGAGTAAGGTCTAATGGACGGCCCTCTCTTTACCTAGAGATTTTATCCTCTTCATCCTAAACTCATTACAAACTAATGTACGCACTTTAAAGATTGCTGTGACCGGAGCATCCACAGAGTAAACAATGATAAAGATTCTTTATGTCCTTTCCTCTTGTATTGATCACTCTGTCCTGCTGAACTGCCAGCTTTGCTTCTTACACTCTGAATTCTCCTGCGTGTTCAATTTTTAATTTACATTTGCAGTGTTTGACAGATGCTCTTATCCAGAGTAATGTTCATGAGAGTTTTACAGTCCAAAACATGTCCTTCACACTATTAAAGCCAGGCAAACCATTAGGAGCTGCTAGTAGACCAAGATTCTACCAGAGATGGAATTAATCCCCCACCAGGATCTTCTCAGATCACACAAAAGACAGTTTTTAGGTTATTTGTGAAGTCTGTGTTAAATTAGGGTATGAGATGAAGATGTAGATGTTCTCCTCAGATCCCAGTGAAGAGGAGGGTCTTCAGTCTCCATTTGATGGCAGTGAGGGTCTCAGCAGTTCTGATGTTCAGGAGAAGTTCGTTCCACCACTTCGGTGCTGAATCTGAGAAAGGTCTGGGTAAAGGCCTTGGACCTTTGAGAAGAGGTGGGTGGAGTTGGGCTGTGATTGATGCACTAAGAGTTCTGAACAGGGCTGATTGGTCAGAAGGAGCTGGACCAGTTTTGGCTCTGTTGATGAACGTTAACGTTAAGTAAAGTGGCTCCTTATAGTCAAACGTGAGCACGTCATGCCACAGTACACAGTGTCAACTTGCTCAAGGGTACCTCAGTGATGACACTAGCAGTCCTAGGATTCGAACCCACAACCTTCTGATCACAGGGGCAAAGCCCTAACCACTAGGCCACCCAGCTGCCCCCCAAAGGTTTACTCTCCCCGTCTGGAGTTTTAAATCTGATGGAGAACCATAGGAACCCTTTTGTTCTGGATGTAACTTATGTTTACAGACTCAAAACACACCATGTGTAAGATAGTAGCTAACAGGCTAACAGGCTCCTTCAGTAATTCTGAGGGGCTTTATGTTAAAATATTTTCTGAAGGATTCCCTAGAAAACAATGTGAAGATGTTCCATGCATGCAAAACATCCTCCTTTCTGTGGCACGGCTGTGAAAGTGTATCTCAGTTAGCCTGGAACTAATATATCCCATAGAGAAGCATGCAAAAATATATCCTATAGAGAAGCATGCAAAAAAAAATATATATACAGGAACTGTGTATAAAAAATTGTGTTAAGCTGATTTAAGGTTACAAGTCAGAATGGGTTTCGATACTCAGAGCCCTCGAGAACTGCCCATTTTGACAGGAAGGGGCCGTTTGACTGACACATAGGGGTCAAGAGACACAACAATAACAGACGTACAGGAAACAAAGGGGGTTTCACATGATGGTGTGTTTTATGAACTTATGAATGTTAAAAAATAAAATTGTGTGACTGCACAAACTGGTAACACTAACCTGATCGTTCTAAAATGTTCAGTTTCATTTTTGAACCAAAGAAAGCTAATGAAAAAAAGAAAGAAAGAATGTGAATGAGTCTGTAAGTAGGAGGCCTGCCTTAAATGGAATGTGAGGTGAGGTACAGTGTGAGTAAGTAATGACTGTAATGAATTATGGACCATCCTCCCGACTCATTAAATATTCACGACTGCCTGGTCCTGCCCCCCCGACCCCGCGGTGACTCGCCTCACTGTTCACTCTGCTGGATAGGCAGAGAGGAAAGAGAGAGGAGAGAAATGGAATGAGAGGAAGAGGAAAGAGAGAGAAAGGGTGCGAGACAGAGAGCGCAGAGATGAGGTGAAAGAAGGGAGAGAAAGAGAGTGAGGGAAAGAAGAGAGAGGTAAAAGTGAGGAAAGAGAAAGAGAGAGAGGTAAAAGAGTGAGGAAAGAGAAAGAGAGAGGGAGGTAAAAGAAAGAGCACGAGAAAAGGGAAAGGGAGGTAAAAGAGAAGAGAGAGAGAATGAGAGAGAAACGTGAAAGATATAGAAAGTGAGAGTATAGAGAAATAGAGAGAAAAGAGATAATGATAGAGAATGAAAAGAGAGAGAGGAAGAAAGAACGAGGGAGGTAAGAAAGAGGAAAGAGAAAGAGAGACACAGAAGTGAGAGTGAGCGAGTGAGAGAAAGAAATAGAGAGAGAAGAGAGAGAAGATATAGTGAGTTTTGATAAACAGAGAGAAAGAGAAGAGAGAATGGGGAGAGAGTGAGAGAGAGAGAGATAAGAGAGAGAAGATATAGAGAACTGAGAAAGAGAGAGAGACAGAGAAGAGAGAGTGAGAGACAGAGAAAAGAGACTGAAGATATAGAGAGTTTTGAGAAACAGAGAGAGGCAGAAGAGAGAATATGGGAGAGAGAGAGAGAGAGGGAGAGGAGGAAAAGTGTGGGGGGAGGTGGTTTCCTGCTCTTTTCCCAGCTCCTGTCCAGCGCAGGTACACAAAGCCTCCCTTCACGCGGGGTCCAGATGAAACGTAGCCGCTGATGGCTAACAGATCAGTCCCCCAAGACCCTGCCCCCTCCCTAAAGCCCCCCCCCCAAAACCCCTGCGTTTGTTTACACTCCGCCCGAGCCTCTTTAGCGCTCTCTTTCAGCCACGGCCCCGAGCCTGGCAGCCATCCACACTGCTGTCGGCCGTATTCCCACACCAGAAATGTCACTTACCACCTTGCTCTCCTTCATCCGCCGCTCTAAAGCCTTTGTAATCCCTCGGCCAGGGGAAGTCACCTCCAAGCTCCGGGGTTTTTTGCCTGTTGCTTTGCTTTTTTTTCCCCTCAGCGCCGGCAAAAGAGACGATTTCCATCCGACTGGAACAGGACATTAACATTCCAGCTACAGAGAAGGGCCGGGGGGGGGGGCTCTCTTATGAAAATAAACCGTGTAGGCTCTGACAGCGCGGCCGATTCTGAGATAATGACGCAGGGATGTGCCGAATGGGGGACAGGTGTGTTAAACCCGCTCCAGTGGCATGGGAAACACATTACACACACACACACACACACACACCTCAGATGCAAGTAAGAGGAATCTGTCATCCGGCCTTCAGCGGAGCGACTCCATCCTACTCAGACACGTCCATCAACGGCGAGGAGCCGAGGAGCCGAGGAGCCCGCCAGGCCCGGTTCACTGAACTAATGATGGGTAGCAGAACATTAAAGGGCCTGTATGTTGAATAAACTCTTTTCTCACCTTTTCTCACTTTTATATAACAAAAGAGCGTATTGCAGTTCTCTAAACACACCCTGCACCCCACTGACAGAAAAACACAGCAGTTTTGTGATGTCACAAAGAGCAGCACACTTATACGCCCGTCGGTTCAGCCAGTTTGGCCCCACCCATTCATCCTCAAGTAATAAGGAGCATGGAACGCTTTTCAAATGAGAGTAGCCAATCAGCTTGAGCTTCATATTTTGCTTCCAAAGATCCAGACTTTCTTATATTTTTAATGTGGTCTTGAGGAACAGTTCTCCAGGCTTCCTGAAGGACTTTCAAAGACTCTCAATTTCAGTCCAGTCCCTGAACCTGACCAG
>JBBPCX010067933.1:0-12718 GCA_037974365.1 Hydrocynus forskahlii | reverse complement strand
AGAGGCCTTTTGACTAAAACTCTTCCCACAGTCAGAGCAATGATACGGTTTCTCTCCTGTGTGAATGCGCTGATGTGTTTTAAGGGCATCACTCTCTCTAAAACTCTTTCCACACTCTAAGCAGTAATAAGGTTTCTCTCCTGTGTGAATGAGATGGTGGCGTTGGAGAGAGGCCTTTTGACTAAAACTCTTCCCACAGTCAGAGCAATGATAAGGTTTCTCTCCTGTGTGAATGCGCTGGTGTGTTTGCAGATGACTCTGTTGAGTAAAACTCTTCCCACACTCTGAGCACTCAAACGGTTTCTCTCCTGTGTGAAAGTGCTGGTCCTGATGTGGGGTGCTCCACTGACACGGACTCTTCCCACATTCTAACTCTTTTCCTTTCATTTTTTGTGTTTGTCTATAAGATGTGTTAGCATGAAGAGGAGCACAAGCTGTTTCACAAACATGGATCTTTCAGACAACATATTTTCCTATTCAGTCTCTCCTAATTGTGTGTGGTATTCTTGTTTAAATTTCTTGAGATGGACAGTGGACACTTGAATCAGCAGAAGACTTGAAACAGCAGGTCATTCAATTCTGGAGAAAAACACGTAAAATTCAATGTCAAATACAACAAGTACTGACAAACAATTTGGTCAGTGATTAAAATAGTTAAAAGGGTATTAGGTTTAATTCAACTTTGTAAACTAGGATGCTTCTTGACAGATGAGTTGAGTGCCCAGGGAATACACTGGCTGTGGTTGGTGAGGATCCATCATCAAAGGGCAAAATGTTGCCACTTCTTAAATAAGTTAAAATATATAAAAAATGGGTGTCGGCAATGATAACTCTAGTCAAAATGGATGAGTAGTGACTAAGGTGTTCATTGCCAACCCCTTCTTGAGCTGCATGATGAATTTATGTAAATATGGGAATTATGTGAATTTATGTACACTACCAGTCAAAAGTTTGGACAGACGTTCTCATTCAACGATTTCCTTTGTTTTTATTATTGGCTACATTGTAGATTATTGAAAACATCACCTATTGCTCTGATGACAACTTTGCACACTCTTGGCATTTTTTCAATCAGATTTATGATGTATCCACCTGGAATGCTATTTAATTAACAGGTGTTCATCAAGAGTTCATTAATGGAATTTCTTGCCTTCTTAATGTGTTTGGATCATCAGTTGTGATGGTCGGGTCGGTACACAGTTAGTGATCCTATTCCACAACAGTTCTACTGCACATTATGGCAAGAACCACTTAACTAAGGAAAAAAAACAACAACATTACCTAATTATAAAACATATTCTGGTTTGTTTAAATCTTTTTTGTTCACTGCATAATTCCATCATTCAAAATACTGAATGAGAAGGTGTGTCTAAACTTTTGACTGGTGGTGTACAGTGCATCCGGAAAATATTTACAGTGCTCCACTTTTTCCACAATATCCTATGTAACAGCCTTATTCCGAAATAGATTAAATGAATCTTTTACCTCTAAATTCTACACACCATACCCTACAATGACAAAGTGAAAAAAGCTTGTTTGAAACTATTGCAAATGTGTTACAAATACAAAACAAAAATAAAAACATTTACATAAGTATTCACAGTGTTTGCTCAATATCTCAAAATTCTTCACACAATACCCCATAATGACAAAGTGAAAAAAGTTTGTTTGAAATTTTTGCAAACGTATTAAAAATACAAACAAAACATTTACATTAGTATTCACAGCGTTTGCTCAATACTTTGTGGAAGCACCTTTGGCAGCAATTCTGAAAAGTCTTTTTCAGTATGATGCTACAAGCTTGCAGAACCTCTCAAGTTCCTTCAGGTTGGATGGGGAGTGTCAGTGCACAACTATTTTCAGATCGGGTTCAAATCTGGGCTCTGGCTGGCGCACTCAAGGACCTTCACAGAGTTGTCCTGAAGCCACTGCTTTATCTTGGCTGTGTGCTTATGGTCGCTGTCCTGTTGGAAGACGAACCTTTGCCCCAATCCGAGGTCCAGAGCGCTCTAAAGTAGGTGATCATCAAGGACGTCTCTGTACATTGCTGAATTCATCTTTCCCTCGACCCCGACTAGTCTCCCAGTTCCTGTTGCTGAAAACATCCCCACAGCATGATGCTGCCACCGCCATGCTTCACTGTAGGGATGGTATTAGCCAGGTGATGACCAGTCCCTGGTTTCCTTCAGACATAATGCTTGGCATTCAGGCCAAAGTATTCAATCTTTGTTTCATCTGACCAGAGAATTTTATTTCTTATGGTCGGAGAGTTTTTCAGGTGCCTATTGGCAAACTCCAGACGGGCTATCATGCATCTTTTACTGAGGAATGGCTTCCGTCTGGCCACTCTATCGTACAAGCCTGATTGGTGGAATGCTGCAGAAATAGTTGTCCTTCTGGAAGGTTCTCCTCTCTCCACAGAGCAATCCTGGAGCTCTGTCATAGTGACCATCGGGTTCTTAGACACCTCCCAGACCAAGGCCCATCTACCCCAGTTGCTCAGAGTGGACTGGCAGCCAGCTCTAGGTAGAGTCCTGGTGGTTCCAAACTTCTTCCATTTACGGATGATGAAGACCACAGTGATCCAAATCATGACCCATCAACTGAATTTACTACAGGTGGGCTGCAGTCAAGTTGTAGAAACTTCTGAAGGACGATCAGTGGAAACAGGATGCACCTGAGCTCACTTTTGAGTGTCATGGCAAACGCTTATGAATACTTCAAACAAACATTTTTCACTTTGTCATTATGGAGTATTGTGTATAGAATTTTGAGGTAAAAGGTTAATTTAATCTATTTGAAAATAAGGCTGTAACACAGGATATTGTGGGAAAAGTGGAGCACTGTAAATAGTTTCAAATTCAAATTTAAAAAACTCCTGATGCACTGTAAATAACCTCCTCACAAACACTACCGGGCAGAAAAGATTACTGGGGTCTCTCTCCCCTCTGTCATGGACATCTACACCAACGCAAAATCAGAACTGACTCATCAAAACTGTACTCACAAACACACTCCTGATCTGAACTGGCCTTTTCTGCTAAACACAAATGCATGTATACACTTAAACTTCTCCTGCCATGAACACTGCCTCATTAACACACTCACTGTAAAATCCCATTTATTTATTATGCACTGTACATGTTTAAACTTGCTAATCTTGTTGCTGTTTTTATTGCACATTTTTAGCTATGGTTTGATTTGCACACTTAATGGCTCTGCTGATAGAAAACACTGTCACCATACTGTATTAATTTAAACTATTAGTTACTGCTTTTGTTGTCTGCACTGTATGTTGTCTAGTCCTGAAATATAGCATTGTTGCTCTTTTCAAAGAGAGCCTCCACAGATAAAGCCTTGAATTGGGCATAAGTAGAAAGGCAAGTCTCTCTAATATCATCGACAGGAACACTAAGAACACTCATACTATATTTGCCACATTATATAAATTAACAAATCTCCAGCTCCAGTTACCCCCCAGAGTTCCTCACAGTTATGAAATTAATCTCACGGTTATGAATTAATCTCTCAGTAACAAAATCAAAAATATTAGACAAAATTTCACATATTCAAGTAGCGATTTAACTCCGTCAAACCACAGAAATAACATGTCTATTATATTTGACTTTAATCCTCTAGATGCTAAAACTCTTGAGGAACTGCTACTCCTTAAACCATCTACATGCTACCCAGATATTCTACATCCAAGCTTTTTAAAAACATGCTTTTAGCAGCTTAGCGCAGGGCCTGTTGCAAATGGTGAATGGCTCACTAATAGTGTTGCGCGGGTCGGCTTTTTTTAACACCCGCCCCAAACCGAACCGCCCAACCCGCAAAAATACGCGTGGATAATGACCCAAAACCCGACCCGACCCGAGGAAAAAATACCAAATAGTTCACAAGACATTTTGATTAAATTATAATTAAATATGTTTTGTAACTTTTTGACCCGCCCGCCCGACCGCACCCACGATATTTAAGAAATGTCTGCCCGCGTCGACCCACGCATCACTACTCACTAAACTCTAAGCTTTATTCCAGCACTGCTGAAAGCAGTTATAGGGCTATCTGTTATTTTCCCTTTATAGTCAAGATTATCGAGAATGTAGATTTTAATCAAATCAGTAACTAGTACACAAATCAGTTACTCTGGAAACTCTGAGATGATCAAATCTCAGTGCTCACCTGGAATCTAGAGCACATAAGGCATCAACCCATGTAAAAATCTTGGCGTGATCATGGAAGAAGATATTCATTTTAGTGACCACGCTACAAAAGTCAGCAGTTTTGGGATCTTAAAAACCTAGATAATCTAGAATCAGAGAAATGTATTCATGCCAGTAGTGTTGACTATTACAATGCTTTCCTCACTGGGATGCCCAAAAATTCCACTATACAGCACCAGCTCATTTAAAACACAGCTGCCAGAGTTCTAACCAAAACTAGAGATCAAATCACACAAATTCTCAGGTCTTTGAGCTGACTCCCAGGTGTGTACAGAATAGATTTCAAACCATTATTTATCGTGTACAAGTCAATTAATGTTTCGGGAACTAAATATACTTCTGCTACATTTGATGCACATTAATCTCGTAGGTCTCTTAGATCTGCGGGAGCAGGTCAGCTAGTGGCGAAAAGAGCTGAAACTAAACATGGAGAAACAACATTTAGCCACTATGCTGCCTGCTGCTGGAACCAGGTGTCCATCAATATCAGATCTGCCGCAACTGTAACCAGCTTTAAAAAGCTGTTAAAACCCACACTGTTCTCTTCTGCCTTCTTTTAAATATATACACTTCTACTGCTCTTTTAATCTTATTTCATTGATATTCAATCTATTCATTTTTTCTTTCACTGTCAAACTGGAACGAAAAGTCGATTATTTTAGCCGGTGAACCGAGTGTTCAAAAGCTCTTTACCTTCAGCACACTGTCAACCTGCTGCTGCTGCTGCTTCTCCGCTTTATCTGTTTTTGACCACAGGTACAAAACTAGCGCCCCCACCTGGACTACAGGGGACTCACATCGGAACCACGTGATTACCGTGGCTTTAAATCCAACCCGCATTCTGTAACCCCCGCCGATTGGAGTGAAGTTCATTGTTGGCATTCCCCTGGTTCACTTGGTGAATGGGTTAAATGCAGAGAAGGAATTTCACATTGTTCACGCACTGTGTGCTGTGGTGTGTTCACACGTGACTATAAAGGGCCACTTTACTTTTATTATTATTATTGCGCTAAATTATAGCTCCCCCTTCATCTGTCCCGCAGAAGCAGTCCTGCTGTCTTGATCCTGGACAGCTTTGGTCTGGTCTGGTCGCCCCATCATCTGTTTAATGAGACCAACAGCATCATCACATCCCGAATCAGAGATATTAGTGTTTCTGGAGGCAGCACAGAGTTCACACAGTCTGCTCTGTGATAGTGTTGAGTGTTTCCATCCAGTGCTGACATCAAGTGTGTGTGCGCATGCATTTGTGTGTGTGTGTGTGTGTGTGTGTGTGTGTGTGTTTGAAGCAGCAGGAGTAGAGTGTAATGGACATTGACTGGAGCCCTGATAATAGTCCCTTCATTGTTTTCAGAAGTTCTTTTTCAGGAGGGTAAAGAAGTCTGATTTTGGTCGAGACTGATTTTGGTTTTAGGCGTTGTATTATTTTATCAAGAAATTCATATCACTGAACATTAAAACTAAATTATTTCTGTTCAGAGTTACAAGTGAAGTAGTGCAATATATTGACAGGAGGCTCAATATGGCCCATCCAATATCAAATATTTTCTCTTAAAAAAAAATAAAGCTATAAATAAATAAAAAAATGTTAATCAACAGTGAAGAATGAACACTAAAAGACCTGAGCACAGAAAAACAAAAACCTTTGTAATTTCCTGAAGGTCCACTGGTGACACAGAAATGAGCTCCAACTGGTTTCTCAGAAAGAGTGCATTCAGGCATGGGCTGCACTAAAATACGTCAGTGGTTGTAGATACCTCTGAAATGGAGATTAACTGTGTGTGTGTGCGTGCACACATGTGTACTCTGTTAATGTGAAGCAGCTTTCAGGATTTTTATCGTATCTTATAAAAGCATTAGTCCACTTGTGGTACTAAATAAAATTTATCTTATCTTAACGTGTGTAGTATGAATTTGGAAGAGTTTGGTTATTTTTAGTTAATGTAACTTTAACACCATAATCTCACTTGTAATCACTTACTTATATCCTGTAATGACCTGACGTAACCTGATGCAGGGCATTGCAGCACTGGTGTTTACAGCACAGTGTTTATGAACTGATATTATAACACATATAAGAACCTGACTACATGACATCATACACTCTTGCTCTATAAAGTGTTTTGCATGTATTTATAATTACCCACAATAACCTCATGTTATTTAACATGATATATAACCCATTATATAACCCAACTGTTATGAGGCATTACGAATCCCTTACACAGCATTTTGTGTATGAGGGAGCCTGTGTCTGGCTTGCCATCTCTTCACCGTGGTTTTTTCATTCATCGCTGTAAGCTGCCCTGGGGGTTTTACTGCTTGAACATGATGTTTCTCCTGCAATCGTGTATGACTGTTTCTCGCTACTCCATATTAAAGCTGCAATGGCATATTTTCAAAGTCTGAATAATTCCTTGGATTTAATGTTTGTGACTGAGACCAGGCAGCAGGACATAGATTTTACTCAACTAAGTGAACTGTGGCTGCTTGTATGTAAAGTGACCATTTTGTCATATGTGAACATCACAGCACACAATGTGAACAGCATGAAATTCTTCCTCTTCATTTAACCCATTAAACCCATTAAACCCATTCTCCACGTGAAGCAGCGGTCACCTAGGAGCAGTGTGTGGGGAAGGTACCTTGCTCAAGTGTACCTCAGAGGTGCTACTAGCAGTCCTGGGATTCGAACCCATGGCCTTCTGATCTTAGGGGCAATTCCTTAACCACCAGGCCACCAACCTGTGGTGGCAGGCTCACAGTGGTTTATAACTCCAAATTCACAGTGGATCTTACAAGCTTACAAACTACAGGAGACGAAAGTTGATTAGAAGGTGACCAGAATGCCATGTAGTGCTCTCTAACTTATCGTCCTCCTGACCCTGCCAGTTCACTTTTAACTGAATTTTCTGATTTCTGATTACCTCCATTGTTAAACTAGATAAATGAATATTGGATTTTAATCTCCATTTCGATTATTCCACATGCAGTGCAGCCTCTGACTTTATGAGCATTAATACGATTTTTAACTTCATACAGCATGTTTTAAGGCCCACTCATAGAGGAGGTCACATGCTAGACCGTGTATTTATTATGGTGTAAATATTGGTACCATTTTGACAAGGGATGTAACTTTCAGTGATCATAAATGTGTTTCCTGTAATCTGTCCTTCATTTCAGATTCTGTTCAGTCCAGTCTGGCGACCTTGCTCATATTAGTAATGATTCTGCGATTGCACAACTCTCTGATATGTAATATTGTAATGCTGCTGATGTGACAATGTTGTGCTCAGGTTCAGTCTTTTATAATTACTGTACCAGCCTACTAAGCAATGTTGCTCTTTGGAAAAAAAGATCTGAGTCTGTTGTCAACACATCCCCCTGGATGAATGATAGCATTCAAAGTTCCAGACACCATTGCCGACAGGTTGAACGTTTATGGAAGGCCGTTATTTTGGACCTGCAGATTAGCCTTTAACAACATGCTGAAGGAAAGAAGAACTTTGTAACAAAGTTACAGAAATCCCAAACCTAGAATTTTATTTGACACAATTTCTCATATTGTTTCACTTGCTCCATCTAATTGTATGATTCGAATAGTGATTGTAATGGTAGTCTCAGTTTTGTTAGCAAAGATGTAATTTGTAGATCCAATTCTCCACCTATGCCTGCTGTGCCAGGAGGTAGTCCCTCATTTACCTAAATTTTTCATTATTTTACTACATTTTCTCTTGATGACTTGATGTCATCCTTAGATGTTTTATCAACTTTCCTGTTTTTAGAAGTTCTTGTCTCATTTGGCCCTAGTCTAGTGTTATTTGCTTTCTGCACTCTGGTTGTTTCCCAAGATACTTTAAACACGCTGCTGTTCACCCCTGCTGAAAAAGCCTAATCTTGATTCCGCCATTACAAATTTTGGGAAAAAGGTTGTTGAACAACTACTACTACAAACACTACTACTGATGACACCCAAATGTATTGTTCCTTTAATTCCCAACATTTACACAAGTTTGATCCCCTTTTAACCATCTGAAAGAGATTCATAATTGCCTTTTAACCAAGAACTTAAAACTAAATTTTTAGAAAACTGAGCTTTACATTTTTATCCTTGATTTTTAATGCTCATGTGAGGTCACTTAGTCACTCTTGGGTTTTTTTCCCATTTGAGAATCTTATCCAAGTTAAGTCTAAATATGTCTGGTTTAATTCACCTTCAGTCCATGCAAAATGCTGCCACAAGGTTTTTCTCTCGCTCCCACAAGTGGACTCATATCTCTTCTATTTTACTTTCTCTGCATTGGCTCCCAGTGGAATTTAGGATAAAATACAAAATCCTCCTTCTCACTGATAGAAACCTACATGGTCAGGCTCCTCAGTATACTGTGGACCTACTGCAGTTTTACACCACAAGTCTTCCAAAAACACAAGAACACTCGAGAAAGTTCCATGCGGGAAACTGTTCTGATGCGGGAATTCTGGACTGCAGCTGCCAGAGATGCGTCACAGTGTAACAAACCTCACCTTATTCAGTACGGTAAGATTGTTATCAGGAATGAGGGTAGGGAACAAACCACCAAGACTGGATTTCAGACATACAATGCATTATATTACCAGAACATACACACCCCAAGTACACACATATATTTACACAATTTTCCCCACCACCATATATACACTTCTGGGTTCAGAGTCTATCAAGTGCCCTTTCCAACTGGAAAGCTTGGTAGTCCCATAGGTCCAGGAACCCTCAGTCCTTGTATTCCCTCCATTGAGCCCTGCCAAATGTGCCAAAATTACTAGCTGTGTGCAAAGTTTTGGTGAAAACACACCAATAAAACAATTGTTTTATGGCCGCACTAGTTTGTCCTCTTAAATTTATGAACGTGGGTGAAATAAGCTACTAATATCGTCAGTGTTACCACTAGGAGAATGGCTATTTATAACACATTGTGTACATTTGCTAAGACAATAGACATTTAAGTTAGTTCTTCCATGTCCTTTGCTGAACTAAATCATCTTTTTGGAAGTAAGAACATTATTTTTAACCACCATTCATCAACATTAACAGTGAGACAGTCGTTAATGATCTATTTGGTGAGTGTATATGTGGGGTGAGTAGTAGGCAACTTTTGTTAGAGGCAGCTTTTCTGTAGGTATTTATGAACCATATACAGAAATGAAAGACATCCACACTTTTAAAAATCTCTCTCTCTCTCTCCCTCTCTCTCTCTCTCTCTCTGTCTGTCACTTATTCACATTTCTTTCCCAAATATTTATTAAAAGATTCAGCTGCATCATTTTTGACTGGGTAAGTTTATAATTCATTGAACACTACTTTGTTGAATACAACTTTTATTGAATACTACTTTGTTGAATACTAATTCTATTGAATACTACTTTTGCTGAAGCATTATGAATATAGGATTCACAGAAAGTGTTACTGAACAGTCTATGTTTAATAGTCTCCTAGTCCCACCCACCAGCCAGGTGAGTGAAGAAAGTGCGGTGACTCCGCCCTCTTCAACCTGTAGAAAACCTTGTAACTGTTCCTGCTGTGTTGAAGAACTCATCCAGTCCAGCCGGTTTCAGGGGAAAACCTTCAGTGGCGTCTGTTTGGTGGAGACAGCAATAAATACAGGGATTGGAGAGAAAACACAGAGGTAATTACTGAAAATCAGCGTCCAGAATTTATTCTCAGACTAAAATTAAAGACTTTTCCGATCCAGAGAGAGAACAAAGAAGGATCCTGACAGCCACTTTTAATATGAGTGTGTTCACCTAACCATTTCTGTGTGGGAGGAGTGTGTGTGTGTTCCTGTCTGCTTAAATTAGTGTTGAATATTTTACGTATTCTTGGAGTTTATTACCAGGGCTGAAGATCACATCACTGTTCATTTCCAGTTATAGAAGCTGTTTCATCATCTTAGACGTCCAGTTGGGATGAATGTTTACAGCATGTCAGTCGTGTAATTAGGTCCTAATCCATTTCCTGATTTGTAGTAGCAGTGTTTTAGATCTGCTGAGAAGGAGCCCGTTTAAGGACCTGAGTTTTTTTTTCCTTGATCAGCTGGAGGAGTGATGCCAAGAGCGACTGAACAGCTCTTGCCATCTAAATACCAGGTTAGAATTGTTCCAGAGAGGTGAGATGGGTTGAAAGACAGTTAAAATGTTCTTTTTAAAGAGGGTCTTAATGACTGCAGGTTTAGGGAACCTGAGAAAATGCCTGTCATGAGTGAACCACTTACAATCAGCCGAAGATCATTTTCCAGGTAGGTACCGCCTGCAGGGTTGAGCAGGTTTGGCCAGTTTTATTAAGAATGTTTTCATTGGTAGCACTGAACTGAAACACAGTAAAAAAAAATGATCTTTGTGTGGAGTCGTGACAGCAGAAGCATCATTTCCTGCCAGAGAGTTCTTTAAGGTTTGGCCATTATATTTAAGCTTTTTTGTCTCGGGGTAAAAAAAGAAACAAATTCTATGCATTTTTTAAACTTAGAACAGTTCCGAAATTAAACTGAGAATAATAAGCAATAAAACTGAGAATAATAATGTGCTAATGTTCCTCCGGTCCAGCCGGTTTCAGGGAAAATCTTCAGCTGTGTCTGTTTGGTGGGGAGAGGGTCAAAAACAGTGTTTGGACAGAAAACACAGAGGTAATTACTGAATATCAGCTTCCAGAATGTACTTTCAGACTTGATGGTTAAAGAGTTTTCAGCAAGCAGAACATCACCAAGGATCACTGAGACACAACTGGATCACAGCGAACAGCTTTAGCAGTAGGTTAATACGATTGTATGTGTGTGTGTGTGTGTGTGTGTGTGTGTGTGTGTGTGTGTGTGTACAGGATTTGATCTATAAGACTGAAAGAGGACTCATGACCTCCAAAATGAGTCTCTGTGAGGAACAGGACACCCAGAAAGCTGAGAGGTGAGAGAATTGTGTGTTCTGGTGTAAAGCAAGTATATAACATTTGTAGATCATGTCTGATGTTGTGTTTCTGACCCACCTGAACCCAGCTGCCTGTCCATGAAGAGTGACCAGACAGTGGATGTTCCAGTAAAAGAGGAGAGCAGTTCTGATGAACTCAGGTAAAGGTGATGGAACACTGAGGAAAGACCTGAAAAGATCCTCCTGTTTTCTCTTAACTCCAGCATGCTTGAAGGACCAATTAACTGGAGCCTCTAAGGTTCTGAAAGGTGAAATAAACAAGCAAAGCAGAGGAAGGTGGTTTACTGCGTGAAGCTGGTTTACCGCATGTAGAATAACAATGCACTGCATATTATTTAAACAATATTAAAATACAGAATTAAATGGGGCTTTCAAATATCCTTATTAAATTCCAGAGCTGGTTTTGCATGACTCCACCATCGTTTCTTCTCTATTTGTATATTTCAGTGTGAATCAGAGAGAGAGACCAGAGTCCCCTGATCCCAGTCATGTGTCCATGAAGAGTGATGAGTCAATGGACCATCCACCATTTTTCAGAGAGGAGGACATATTTACTGATCTGGGGTAATTACTGTTTGAATAAATGTTCCTCACTTCCAGTCCCAGCAGGTGAGTGAGGTGTATTAGAGCAGGTAAAACACTAAACTGTGCCGTGCTGTGGATATCCAGGACCTGGAGTTAAAGCTGAGTATTTTGAAGTGAACTTTCTAATGAATGTTATAATACATGAAGGATTATTAATGTTCCGCCAAGTTTGTACACAGTCTGCTCTTATATGTTTACCAGCAGAGTCCAGAAAGAGACCTCAGATACTACCAGGAGAAATCTGGAGCTCATACTCAAGGTGTGTGTGTGTGTGTGTGTGTGTGTGTGTGTGTGTGTGTGTGTGTGTGTGTCACTGCAGTGTGCCCCTAAGGACATATATTTAGTAGCTTCAGTAACATATTTTGTTATACTGACTTTATACCTTATCTCTGACTCCAGTGTTTTTATTTTTATTCGTATTGCTTATATTTGCACACTTCAGTGGTCCACACACATCTGTGGTCCATGCACATCATAAAAACACTCTGCTGTGGGGTCCAAGGTGAATATAGGCTCATGTACAGCTGCTCCAGAGCATCCTATTCTGTTGGTCAGTGCTTTTTTTATGGAGACTACTCAAGGTGTGTGTGTCCAACTGACCAATCCAGCCCAAGTCAATTTTATTTATATAGTGCGTTTTGCAGCCAATGTTGTCACAAAACAGCTTTACAAAATTCAGGTCTGAGCCCTAATGAGCAAGCCAAGAATTGATTAGAGCGTTTGCCAAATGCTGTAAAGGTAAATGGTCAATAAACCTCACCCAGCACCCAAAGCCTGCTGTAGGCCTCAGGGCTGCACCGCATTGGGATGGGGTCA
The DNA here is from genome assembly GCA_037974365.1 of Hydrocynus forskahlii. Classification (NCBI taxonomy): domain Eukaryota; kingdom Metazoa; phylum Chordata; class Actinopteri; order Characiformes; family Alestidae; genus Hydrocynus; species Hydrocynus forskahlii. The sequence continues at coordinate 140 of JBBPCX010067933.1, read as the reverse complement.
GAGCACCACACCTCTTTAACACTAGTCTTAGGCCCCGTCCACATGAAGCCATAAACGGCGATTGTTTTCAAAACGATTTGCGTAAAGACGGAACCAGCTCAGAATGTATCCGCGTCTACACGAAAACGACCGTAAACGCT